>JAEHOM010000448.1:0-11932 GCA_016433075.1 Hoplolaimus columbus | reverse complement strand
GCTTAATAAGGCCACTTTTTTCTAAAAAATTGGGTCCAGCGGTGCCAATAGGCGCCGCCGGGAAAAATTTTTGGCGAATTTTAGTCAAATTCATTAAAATTTGCATTTTTTTTGCAAAAAATACCCTAATTTTTAAAATTTTTCGCTCCACCTGCCCCGCCTCTCCCGTAATCCTGCCCCGACTGCCCCGGGGACAGACGTTTCGGGGGGGGGGCATTGGCCCCCCGCCCCCCTGGCTATGGGCCTGGGTCGTTTGAAGATTAAAAAAAATGCGGAAACTAAGCCTAGCGTGGATTTTTCAAATTCCAGCTTGGATTCGTGATTATCAGCGCATTTTTTGCCCTAAATTCTATCATTTTCCAGAAACTAAAAAAACAGGGACCCCTATTCCTGGGGATTGTCTGACAATTAGGCTAGTTTTAAGCGTTGTTCGCGGGGGAAGGTGGTGGCACATGGTATGGAATACTCCCTTATTTCAATGGGGGTGCGTTTTTTTAGTGCCATTTATGGGCATATACCACTGACATCGGATTCCTTCCATTCCAAATGTTTGCTTATATTTTCTTTTCTGCCTTTAGCTCTACGAATCCTTTCGACGATTCCGATCCATGGCTAATCGAGATCAGACGGGTGCTTCAATCAGTGACAACCGCCATAAAGTGGAGGAAGCCCAGGAGCTGTACCCCTTCTTCGATGCCGATTACATTTTACGCGACCGTCTGATCTATGCGGTGGAAGGCATCGAGTGGGAGAGTGGTGCCGGTGCTGAAGAGGACAATGATAGCCATCAGCAGGAGGGGGTAAGAGGGGACTTTGCCTAAATATTGCGAAGTTCGCTTTTGTGTTGTGAAGGTGCAATTGGGAAGCAGCCAAAGCGAGGGGAAGGAGGAAAAATCGAAAGGGAAGGGCAGCAACAGTAGCAACAGCAACGGGACCACGAAGAGGGGAGGAGAAATGAATTCAGCAGCAGAGAGCAACGACAGCAAGAAGGAGCAATGAACCGCTGATGAGGGTGTGAAGAACTGATGAATGAGTGAGTGGATATATGTAGGAAAGGAAGGAAGTGACCATCATCAGATCATCACTTTCTGTTATCATTTTTGCTTATGACAAAAATGAAAATGCTAGTTTTAGTCAAGAAAAAATTTCAAAAAGTCTGGTCCTGGGCTTTTCGGATGCTCAAAATTGACATCAAACAAATTTTACTAATGCAAATATCAAATGTTTAATTTCTTGGAAGTCCCAGTTTGGAGTTGGGAACTTGGGACACATGTCCTTTACTTATGCTTTTACTCGCTTTTCTGGTTAAAATTTACAAAACCCAAGGCAAACGCATGAAAAGTAAAGAAATGGAAAAGAACATGCCTCACTCACAATAAAACAAACGTCCACATTCGATGCGCTTCCTTCCTATCAGATTGCTGCTTCTTAAGCTAAAATGTTGCATTGTTCATCCATTCTTGTTAGAGTGAAGTGAGTATAAATGTGCCAAAAAAAATTAGATTGTAAGTAGAGAGCTCATTCACGTATTCACGATGCTATACTATACTATGCTGTAATCTATCATATCATTTCGATCTAAACTCACCAAGCGAACGCGTTTAAGGTAATGAGCGATCTTGGCGTACTGTAAAAAATGTAGTCTTTTTATTCCAAACATTTGTCCAGCTCTCACATTTGAATGGATAAAACATCATCAGACATAAGATTTCATTTTTTCCTTAAAATTTTAGAAATTATTCTTGGAATAAATTTACTGGGTGTGATTCATATGTGATTTTTTAAGCCAATGTGCTCCTATGAATTCGAATCGGAATTTTTGTTAATGGTTTTGCTCCTAAATATCTGAAAATCTTTCCATTCTTATTGTCCCTTGCATTCTTGCTCCATTTTTAATTCATTTTTAGTTCAAATTTTCATTTTGTTCCTTAAAAAATAAAATGCTCAAAGTGCTCGAGAACAAAGACCAATTCCGCGAGTTTGTTCAGTCTGCCGCCGGAGCAGGGTCAGTTCTTTTGTGTGTTTTTTTTAAAATAAGCCTATCCGCTAGGAGGTGCGCCAAGTTCGTCCATTTCTCGGCGCCTTGGGCGGCAGCCTGCGCCCAAATGGACAATCTGTTGGCGGAGCTCCAAAGGGAAAATGGCATCGAAGCAGCCAAAGTGGACTCGGAGAGTCAGCCCGAACTGTCGCTGCAGTACAAAGTGACCGCGGTGCCGGCGGTGTGTGTCTTTCAGGTGAGTGCGGAACAACCCGCAATTGACGAGGAGGGATCTGATGAGCGGCATACCTCCCTTCTTCCCATGTTCAGGACGGGAAGCTATTGGCCAAAGTGGAGGGCTTTCACCCTTCTCAGCTGAAGGATCTCGTGGCCAAAGCTTCGTTTGAAGCAGCAATTTCACCGTATGCCGAGACTGTCACAGAAACCAATTCAGCAGCGGCTGATGAAGCACAAATGAAGGAGGTCAGTGCAGATTACGGTTATAATAATTTTGGGCACAGCCAGTGACCCTTCGTGCAAAAAAAAAAAGTGAAGGAAACTTTGTAATACATCGTTTGTTTCATCAAATTGTAAAAATGTCGATTTCTTTAAGAAGGCCAACCTTTTGCCAAAATTTTCTCACAGTGTCATTGGACTATTTCCAAAAAAAAAATGAATAGGTTTGGGAAGGAATGGGCTTTCTACTTTAGAAAGCCAGGAACTGGGTTGAGTTCCTCTGGGTTTTTGGATTTTGAACCCAGTTTAGCCCAAACCCAGACAATTTCTCCAGTTAGACCCAAAAGTTTCGCTCTATGAGTTTAGGTTAATAAAAAAAGGTCAATTTGCTCATCAGGGAATTTGATTAATTACCGTCAAAAAATTCCCCGGCTGTGCCTATCGGCACCGTTGAACAACTTTTTAGCTAGAGATTTGGATTTTAAGATAAAGAAAGATTAAAACAATTGACACCAGGCCCAGAAAATTTCTCAATCCAGACCACATCAAGAATTCTTCAAAGTTTCGAGCTCTTTTCTGCATCTGCTTGAACATTTTTTCTGTCTATTTGCGCTATTTCAGCCTACATTCTTCTCTTTTTTTAGAAACTTGATGATCGTTTAAAGAGGCTGATCAATTCTGCCCGCTTAACTCTTTTCATGAAGGGTTCGCCTGATGCTCCCAGATGTGGTGGCTATTTTGATTTTAATGAGGAATAGGGGAGGGGAGAAAAGGCATTTGTTGAAGTCGGTTATGTAGGAATCGGATAATTAGTAGCATATGGAACGAACGCTTTTTTCATGCAAAATTAAAATTGTTAAAAGGCAATCGAATCAAATCTTCCACAGAAATTATTCGCAAGCTCTTAGCAAATTCTTATTTTCCAAATTTCATGTTTTCGCATTATTCCAATTTCTGCAAAATGAGACCGCGACAGTACCCACCCAAGCCGTTTTTCCTATTTACCAATAATTTTCAATTTCTTAGGCTTCAGCCGTCAAATCGTTGACTTGTGAGTTTGATTAACATTATATTCAGGATTTCTGGTTAATAACACTCATAACTTCAGATTCTGTAAACATAACCTCGACTTCTGGACATTCGATATACTTAATGATGAGGAAGTTAGGCAAGGCCTGAAGATTTATAGCGATTGGCCCACATATCCACAAGTGTATCTGGATGGAGAACTGTTGGGAGGACTTGATGTCATCAGAGAAGAACTCAACGATCCCAAGTTTGTTGAGAAGCTTCCAAAGAAGCCATAAAAACCGACTAGTGTCGACTCCAATATTTTATACTATATTTTATACTATGTGTATGTGTTTATTCTTTAGAAAAACCCATATGTTATTTTGATAAATCTGTCATCTGGAAACACGTGAGAAGAATGTAAAAGGCATTGTGTGAGGTGTTTATAAGATCAGTTTGTTTTGTAAGATCAGTCTGTCATGTTGTCGGCGAACTCCTGTTCGGAAGAACTATTCGCGGTCATCGGGCTGCTTCCCTTGAGAATGGTTTCAACCTAAACGTAAGAAAAAATAATTGGAAAACGACTTCCCATTGTATGAACCTCTTTCCGGAAACTACTCAAATTTTGAGTAAAATTGTCCTTGTTTTTCAAAGAGACGTTGTCCTCTCTTATTCCTTCCATCAGACGGGAAAAGGCCTTATTAAAAGATGGGGACATTTTTTTAAAGGTTCGGTTCTTTAAAAATACTTGTCCAAGAGGTGCCTGTAGTGCGGAAGGTTGCTGGCAAATAAATTCGGCTTTGCATTGTTCGTAACGCCCAGTTTTTATGCTCAAAATGATCAACCCCAGAAGGGGTCTCGACATTGACCATTGACACTTGACTTCCTCGAAGAGCAGTTGAGATAAAATGGTGTTGAGCAACTGATGAATAATAAAGTTTAATAAATCATAAATTCTAACGGGTCAATGATGCTCTCACTTCGTAAAGGATGTCCGGATGCTGGTCAAGTGCACTTTTCCACTTGTCTCCTTCCGGTTCTTTGCACAAAGCAATTGCCGGAAGAGCATCCGGCAAACAAGTTAGCCGTTCGAAAACGTAATCAAGTATTTGGTCAAGAATGGTACAGGAAGTCGAGCACATAGTTGTGTCTGAAAAACGGAGGGACAAATACTTGCGTATACCTTGAGAGTGAGAGAAAGATTGATTGTTATTTTGGTCTGTGTTGTGTGTGCCCTTTGCCCTTTATTATCACCACCTACTTTCTCCAAAACACTCCGATGCATTATTAAACCCCCGAGGTACAGCTACTGCCGAGCCGTTAGTGGCCTGAATCTGAATGGTAAGAGCTGTATAAAATTTACTCACCCACAGACAAAATCCCTTTGTGAACAGTCTGCAGAATTGCAATAAAAATCTGCTCATCAAGCTTGGACACATAAGCCTAAAATTAGGATTAACAACTTGGTCACAAAAGCATATCTTATTGTCAATACCATACTGTCCCGAGTCACGATGTCCAACCAATAATAGATTAATTGAGCAAGTTTGGAATAGGCCTGAAACACCAATGCAAATCATAAGATGATAAACCAGGGACACTTCTAAAATAAGGGCACTTCAGGAACAACCAGGGCTGTTTCGGAACAAACAAAAAACCGGAACCGGAAAACCGGAACTTCAAAAAACCGGAACCGGAATTTCAAAAAAACCGGAAAATAGGAAACCGGAAAACCAGAATTTTTCAAAAAATTAAAAAAAAATTCGATTTTTTTTTGAAAATAAACGTGTTTTTAACAATGGAGAGCAGAATAATGAAAAAATTCGCGCCATCTTCAAAAATATCAACTAACTGTAAATATGGTGGAGTCACGGCGGTGCCGATAGACGCTGCCGTGTTAAGAAAAAAAAAAGTTAAAAAAATGACCAAAATTTTTGCCTATTTTAAAATAATTTTAAAGCAAGTAATTTAAATCAAGTAATTTAGAAAGTTGCGATTTTCGATGGAAATTTCATCTTTTTTTCCCAAAAACTAATTTTTAAATGTATTGAAATTCTTGAAAGGCAGGAAGCTTTTGATTTAAAGTTACGATTTCCACTGGAAATTTCACCTTTTTTCAAAATGCAGTTTTTTATATCCATTGATATCTTGGAGGGTGGGAAGCTATGGCTTTTTTGGTCAAAAAAGTTGCGTTTTTCACGCGAAATTTCACCATTTTTCAAAAATTTCGCCAAAATTTTCGAATGGAATTTTGCCTTTCTTAAGGGTGTAAAAAAAACGAAACCGGAAAACCGGAACCCAAAAAAAACCGGAAAATCGGAAACCGGAATTCCGAAACAGCCCTGGGAACAACCACTCCTCATTCTTTCCCCTCATATAGTGATCCACAGGATTTAACATAAAAATGCTCAATTTTACGAAAATTTGATTTTTTGTTTAAATTTTTCGTTATTGGGACTGTCAGACCTTTATTTCATTATATATTTTTAAATAGAAATAATGTAACGCAAAATAGCTAAAAAGTGTTTATCACTAACACTTATTAGTCGACAATTTTATCGTGCCTCACTCAGAGAAAGGATAGAGTGAGTTCAAACAAGAGTAGGGAAAGGCCAATAAGAACTTTTGTGCCCCCGTTACGAAATATGAATATGTCTAATGAATAAAAAATAAATAAAAATTTACAAGGAAATTTTCTTCCTGCAATCGGAAAAATAGCTTAAATGCAATGTCAAGTGCATCGTTCAGACAATTGTCTCCGTAAAGCCAGAAAACACCGTAAGGAAGGTAGTTGCCAGAGAGTACGTGACGCAAAACTTGGCAAATTACACCAATGTTTTTAACACGCTGTTTGTAGTGTTGATCCTTGGAAACAGGTGGAAGCCGCAGGAAATGATTGCCATATTCACAAAGAACTTTTGATACATGGCGAAAGAGGACAACAGCAACGCAGCTGTGCATGTCATAGGTGAGCCTTGACTGTCTGAAAAAGATTTACTAAAAAGATCGCAAGATAAAAAGGGAGATAGCCAAGAGAAAGATAGGGTGCATGAGAGAAAATTTTTGAAAGCATCAAATATCAATATTATTTGATAAATTTTTGCAAAAATATCCGCCCCTCCCCGTTCGCCGAAGGCGGCATCTTATTCAGCAAAAAGTTATTCCGAATTAAAAAACTGCTCGTAATTTTTATACTTATTCATAGTGATCTCAGCAACCAGCTTCAAAATGGGTGTACAAACATCAGCATTATCTGTCCAAAGCTTCACGGATTGGACCATGATTGTGAACACATTTGGTATTCTAAAACAGATAATTAGGAAGAATTGCTATAACGATAAAACGATAAAACTTACGCCCAGTTGAGGAACAGTTGGTAATTGGACTTTTTGGTGCATGCAGAAGCAATGCCACGCAAGTCTCGCATAAATCCAATAACTGCCATCCTGAGCGGCACTTCTTCTACAGGCGATATTCTCTCAATTCCCTCAAACAAGGAGTAAATTCGCTGTAACTTTTCTGAAAAAAAAATAATTAAAATTGAATAATCAATTTCTTATGATCAATTTTATTCAAAAATGGCTTTTTTCAAAGAAATTTCAACGGCAAAACCTAGTGCCGACCCTCCGGATAAAAAAAAACACATTTCTATTTTAAATCCAAACTAAAAATGTGAAAATAATAATTCTGGTCCTCAGAAAGAATTAAATGGTGCATTGGCTAACTACACACATGATACACATCACACATGATAATTTTTGCTATCGACAAAACAGGAATTAAGAAATGGAATTCAATGATAAAACGAAGTAAAAGAAATAAAATATAGTACGGTTCTGGCTATGTAATAATTAATTATAAAATTATAAATATACAAATAAAATAAAGACAATGCATGAAATGTCTTTAAACAACAACAAAACTCATAACTTTGCGGAATATCGAACGTCCGAGAAAGAGAAAATACGAATAAATAATAATGACTTACCAGTAAGTGGATTCATAAATTGATTGAAAATGCTGGGATCATCCTCCAACTCAATATTCAAAAGCCGCATCAGAGAAGAATAAAAGTTTGTTCTGGAGCGCATGATTGAAATATCCTCACTTGACACAATAAAATCAAACGTCTAAATGCAATTTCCGACAAAAATTACAGAAAAAAACCCAGTTGACTCACAGCATGGCTCCTCAGCAACTCCTGGATTTCCTTCGTTTTCAATAACCTTCTCACGTTTGCATATCCAACAGTCAAGTCGTTAAGAAGAGAAAGAGTAGAAGAGAGTATTTTCTCATCTTTGCCCCAGTATTTTAGATTAATTATGCTGGAATCATGGAAAATATTGTCTATTCATTCTGATGTTTGTGTTAATAAAATTTGCATATTACATATGAATTTGGAAAACTTTTTGTTATAGTGTCCGATGGCATTCCTATCCGATGGATAGGAACCGACGGGATTGGTTAAAAATGTAAAAAAAAAAACCCAGACACCCAAGGACGATCCAGACACCCAATGACGTATGGCGACTCAATCTACCCTTCGCCGTGCTGCCACGTGTAAGCCAGGAGCCCTGCCATAAAATTTGGCATATGGCTCTGAACCCCTTCCCTTGGTTAGGCATTTGCGGAAACCCGGTATGAACCCACTACCTCTCATTGCACATGTATGCCATTCGTTATAACGAAGTGACTCGTTCCCAATTCCACGTTTTTAATTCTTTACATTTATATATGAACATTGATTTAGATATTCGGATTCATACATGTTATACCCCCCGGTTGACCCCACCACGTATCTTTCGTACGAGAGGGGATCGCTAAGGAAGAAATAGCAAACGTATCGTATCGGGAAGAGATCAGCAAGGGAAACATAAGGGAAGGTATCGTACGGCCGTTGGTTGACCCCCCCCCCCTACTATAACATGTATGTTCGGATTACTTACATTTTCTGCGCAAAAAGTCTTAATACATCCGAATCATCTGCAACACCAAGTTCCGCGAGCTTTTCATACACTTGACTCTCCCTCATCACTTGATCCGATATGTAGGACTTGCGGAATTCATCCATCAGATATATGTATGCAAACTCCAGCTGAATGTCAATTGCACCAGGCTGTTGCATTTCCAAGCGTCTGTCAGTGAGTTGCATAGTCTAAAAAACCTTACGTTTTGGATAAAGCAAGAAGAGTTGACCTTCCACACGCGTGAGACTACTTCACCGTCAAAAAGATCATCGTCCACTTCACTGTTATTTGAGGAAGCCTTCCCATTTACTCCAGCAGCCATCATTGTTATCAACCATATGAGCCTAAATTAGTATTTGTCCAATAAATTCTAAAAAAAAATTAAGTAAAAAATTGCATTCTGTAACGAAATTTTTCACAGGCGTAGACACGGGAAAGGGGAAAGAAATTCTTTATTCAAATTCAAACCCATAATTTTAGCATCGCAAAAATTTTACCTTCCCTTATAAAGTGCTAAAATTTCGTAATTTTGATCATATACAGAACAAGTTCGCTGCTTTAAAAAATAAATCGGCATTTTATTCTGCCAAAGTTTAAGTATTGTAATACTCCTGAATCCTGAACTCTCTCAAAGTTTAATAAAAAGTAAAAAGGCTAAAAAATGTTAAAAAGCAATATAACCTCTTTCTTGCGATGTTCTGGTCCTGAAAGTTTTGAGATTTTCGAAAGAATCACAAATAAAAAGGAACCTGTTCCGAGATGCCCTGACTAAAAAGAACACCCAAACTTTCATCAAATCTCTCCACCAGCTCTTTCACAGTCTGTTTGTAATCTTTGCGTGAGATAACAGTGAATAATTCCATCAGCTGTTTGACCGATCCCATATCATCGAGAGGGTCATCGATGCCATCCCTAACAAGCACTCAACTTATACCCTTATTAACTATTATCGAAACCAACCTGACAACAGTCTCGCAGATTGCTATCCTTGACTTGATAAATTCACTGCAGATTTTAGGGATGCAAGCGGAAATCTTAAAGAATAAAAGTAAAACTAAAGAAAATCAGTTTGAAATGATACCATCTCAACGTCGACTCGAGCATAACTCAAACTGCCGGCGAGACGACTCCAGAAACTAATTAGATAGTAGATGCTGTTAGGAGTGATCATGTGTGCCATTGATAAGCATTCCAACGTAAAATGAGTAAGAAGGCTCAACAACGAAGCAAAATTATCGCATTTTGCTAACTCCGACACTAAATAAGGGTTAATTCCAACAAAAAACACAAGAACCGAAAAAAACGGAATGCCAACCAAATGTCCAAATGTTACCTTTTTAACATTTTTACCTACCTTGGTAGTTTGCCTTTACACGGCTGATGATACGGCAAAAATGATGGAAATTGTCCTTAAAAATAGATTCAAAAACAGATAAAATCAATGCAAAAATGGCAATAACGGGAGAGGTTGTCGGCTCGAGATTGTTTGGCACCTCAAGGACACGTTTAAGGCCATTCACTATTTGTTCCAAGTATTTATGCCTGTCTTGAGTATCGAAAAGCATTCTGCGCACAGAGGATAATTGAACCTGAAAAAACGTATCATTCAACCAAAAAATAGAGTCAATACCAAGGTTTGAAATGTTTTTGCAATCTGATCCCGTGGAAGTATAAAGTAGAGATCGAAAATAAGCTTAACCACCGAGCGATCAAGAAGAACTAAAAAACCATACATATATGTACATGTAATTACCAATATATATTTTACCCGGACGCCATTTAGTTGGGATCTGGATGTTTATGTTTTCATCAAGAGTTTCATCTGAAAAGGTTCATCAGAGAACAGTGAACATGGTCGATACACATCTTTTTTTACCTGCCATACTGCCTATAAAATCAAATGATATGCATGCGAGTGCGAGATCAATGGCCTGTGAAACGCAGAAAAGCTGTGAAAAATTAATTTTGTAAGAGAAAACTTTGGTGAACAGACTACCTGGATATCAGCAAGTCCATTACCAATCGCCGCTTCCATTATGTCCAGCGAGATAATAAAGATTTCGAGCAGATAATTGTCGCGAAAATCGCTCGAGATCTTTCGCTGCTTGCTTATCGATTCAAGACCTTCATCCTATAAAAAATAATTCAAAAGATCATTTCCAAAAAAATCTATCCATTTCAATGCGAATCTTCCCCACCCAATTCCCCATCAAGAAAGTGTACAAAAGAGTTCTACAACATTTCGCCGGTCAAGCCGGGTAATGGAAGACCAACGGTTCGAAGGGAATTAAGTTTGTAAAAATTGCAAAAAAAAATTGTTGTAAAATACCCCAGTCTGGTACCCCAGTCCAGGCCAAAACGCGGGAATGTTAATTTAGACATTTTATGCCTACGTGTTTTTAAACGGTTCACCGAAAGTTCAAATAATAGTTATGATATGATACTTTCCCGTTAACGGAGGAAGCAGGTCGTTAACGTGGAAGGCAAGTAAAAAATATATACTTGCCTCCCTCGTTAACGACCTGCCTCCCTCGTTAACGGGGAAGTACCATAGTTTTAAAACGCCGGCGAAACGTTAATCACCGGTCCAAAAGTCCCTTCATTATTAACTTTTAGGTAAAAGTAATTTGATTGCATTAGCCAATAAAATTGTTGGTCATTCTCACATTCATTTTGCATTTTGCAGTGGGTTGTTGGCCATATTACATACTCTTGAGTGTAACCCATGACTTAATAACGTGATGCGCGATCAAGAAGGAAACCCGAAGAGGAAACCAGCTGGGTGATTTGTAAGCATATGCCTGCTCATTCCTGCCTCTAACACTACCGTTTCAAGTGCCTCAAGCCTCAACAACCAAATTCTAATTAACAAGTAAGTGTTAAAAAGGTCCGCCCTTTCCCGTTTCCAGTAAAATTTCGCGAGGTCCAGGCGAGTTATTTTCTTTTCTTCGCCATGTTACGCATTTGATCTTTATTTTAATAAAGAATTAAAAATTTGGCATTAGACAACATACCGAATTTGTCTCTTCCACAAGGGATGTTAACAGCTTCAATGCTAATAATCCGAGATTGGTTTTTTCCTAAAATATAAATTAAAAAAGAAATGTAAAGTAAAAAACACTTTAGCCAATGTTTGTATCTCCTTGATCGGCATTTGAAATGGAAGCGAATCGGAGTGAGGATCCTTTTCCAGCCAACCAACTTTAGTCAGCAATGAAAAAATTTTGCATAATGGGTTCAGTATGTATGGAACAAGTGTTGGCCTTTCCACAAGATATTTGAGCAAATAATTCCCTAAAAGAGTTCAATTTATGTGATTTAATTAAAAGGTAATGAAAGCAATTCATACTTAATTGAAGCCGCTCGTTGAGGTTCAAGCCAACTTTTCTGTTTAATAACCTCTTCAGTGCACCAGTCGCGACAACTTGTGCAAAAGGCTGCTATAAATGTAAATGTGGGTTGAATCAATTTTTATCATACATTTTGGAGGGGGGAGGGGTCAAAGGAGGGGGGTCAAGGG
>JAEHOM010000447.1:0-11936 GCA_016433075.1 Hoplolaimus columbus | reverse complement strand
CATATGCGCTATTTTTTTTTTAATATCTCGTTGGTTGCCCAGTCTGCCGCGGTCCGTCCACGCGCTTTTGACACGTAGCGTTTTTTTTTACACGTATGTGCTTTTTTGCCATTCAGGACACACGTTGTCCTGAATAAGCCATTCAGGACAACATTTGTCCTAAATAAATTCTATTCAGGACCGTATGTCCTGAATGTGTAGTTGTGTAGACGATAGATATTTTTCCAATAGACATTTTGAGGTGGTACCTATCGCCATGAAAAAGCTTTTAATTTGCTAAATGCTCTCATTTTAAGCTCAAGTGGAGCAAGTGGGACTCTTCAAGCGTGTAATTGAATCATTTACAGCACCAAATGGCAGTTTGCGCGAGCAGATCAGGTAAAAAAATACGAGCAGAGTGACAAGTCAAATATGTTTAATTATATCAGAACATTTGAAAAGCATTATCTGCTTAACACATTAAAATAAAAGCAGAACAACTCGGAGTTAGCAATTGTTTTTATGAATGATGTTTGAGGTATCAAAGTGAGTGTTTGCATGGGATAAGACGTATGTATGGCTAACAGATGCTTTGTTTCTTTTCCCAGTCAATATTTTTAACATTAGAGAAAAATTAATTCGCGTCGATTCATCATTTTTTTGAAGCAACTCCGGCGAGCGATTGCTTCGCTATTAGATCTTTCTTGAAACCCATATTGTTCTTTACAATTATTTTTATTTGGGGTATCTTCTTTTAGATTATTGGAAAATGAAATAGCACCGCTGGAAGAATTTGGAAAGCATCTTTTCCTGGAATTAGTGGAGCTTCGGAACATGATGGTTAGAGGAAAACAAAAAGAATGAAAAGATCGAAACTTTTGAATTATTTAAATTTTAGGCACGCATTGAATACAGCCGAACCTGGCAAGGCATCTATTTCAACATTGCAGGCCATTTTTTCTCTGTCTACTGCATATGGAAATTAGTCATTTGTACGGTGGGATCCGTTCTATTTTGTTTTTGTTTTTTTCATTTCTTTAGATTAATATTGTGTTCGATCGGGTGGGCAAAGTTGATCCGATCACAAAAGGCATCGAAATTATCGTCAAGCATTTTGGCTACCAAATTGATGTATGTTCAAATTGATATATTTTTTCATAACCTGACCACTTCGGAAAACTGAAAGGAACACTATGGGCCAGAGCCAATATATAGAGCTTATTAGGCGCATACTGCATGAAATGTTCAAATTGATATATTTTTTCATAACCTGACCACTTCGGAAAACTGAAAGGAACATGGAACACTATGGGCCAGAGCCAATATATAGAGCTTATTAGGCGCATACTGCATGAATTACCTATCGCAGCTGCCCATGACCAAAAAACAAAAGTCATGAATCTTTTAATTTTTATTTCGCGTACGCTTTTCCCGCGTCTGAACCTATACATGGGCGCAGCGTTCATACACGCGCTAACGACGCCATTACAAATTCATATCCTGTAAACCATTTTTCGTTTCGCTCGAGGCAATGTCGAACGTGCTCTCAGGGTATACATTCAAAATTAATGCAAAATTCATATGACAAATCGGTTTATATCACTGAAAAATTACTTTAAAATCAATGCAAGTGTCGATCGCGGATACTATGAGTTAACAGCAACAGCGACTGATCGTTGGTTGGTCGGTTTGGGCGAATTGATGCGGCGTACCATGGAAATTCACGTAGTATGTGCCTCTAAGCCCTATATATTGGCTTACGCCATCTGTTGCTAGGAGTATCAATAGTCATAGTCAAATAGGGTTTCTTGTGAGGCTTTTTTATCTTTTATTTTATACGATAAATTGTATTTTCCAAACTCCCTATTTCGCTTTTCTTCATTGCAAACATTTGCGGGTGGCATTCGGCTAGTCTAAGTACAATTATTGAAAGAAATGTATATTAGTAAGCTAGGAGAATGCAACCTCCCTAGTATTAATCTAACAAGTTTGGAACGTGATAATCCTATTGTTTTTAAGAATAACCTTATTGGTTACTTTTTTGCTTTTATACTAGGGTCATGTGTTGTTTTTTCGCTTCGGTTGAAACTCAATCATACTCGTTTTTTATAGTAAAAGTAGTAAGTAAAGGTCAACTTTAGGTCCGTTTCTGGTCTCAGCAGTGTTCGTTTCTGGTGATCGGCATCATCGCTGTCACTTCTATCCGGGGACTGCTGTTAACAATTGCTAAATTCTTCAACGCCATTTCCAACCGACAGTCCTCAAATATTATTGTGCTGGTGTTGGCTCACGTTATGGTCAGTGATAGTCAAGAATTTGGCGAAGCTCAAGATTAGAAAACGGCAAGAGGGTGACTACGCGCAAAGCGTATTATTTGCGTGCTATAGCTAATCCCTATAACCCTTTGACCTGTTCTCTGTTTCATATTCCACCATCTCAGTGTGTTTTATATATGCCATGTATGTGTATGTGGCTTATCAAAAAAAAAAAAATAAGCATCATCAGGATAGAAAAAAATTTCGGTGACCACTGGAGAATAATTGAAAATTCGTTAAAAAAAGGTAAATTTAGAATTTCTTTAACAGATACAGTCTTGGTTATTTTGTACGATAAGTGCGTTCGCTACCAAAAAATATTTTTTGAGTGAGCCAAAAAGTCCAGAATATCTATTGTCCTAAAAATTTTTCGGATGGAAATTGTTTTTGGCCCGAAAAATGCCATTTCATAAATTTTTTGCGCCTGACATAGGTACTCATCACCCATCATTACTTTCCAGTTTCCCATGCCTAAATCCTGGTGGATACTTGCTTGCATGCGATTTTTCCCGTCTTTGTGGGAGAAAATAAATTTTTTAGTTGAATACTTACTCGATAATTCTAATTATTTTTTGGAACTATAAGATCAGACCTTCTGCTTATCTATCTTCACTTTTTGCCAATATTTTCCAGGGTATGTATTTCGTGTCCAGTGTTCTTCTGATTCGAATGAACATGCCGCCTGAGTATAGGTAACTGATAAAAACTTTTGCTTAATTCTTGTTTTGATTTCAGGATAATCATCACAGAAGTGCTTGGCGAGCTTCAGTTCAACTTTTACCACCGGTGGTTTGATGTGATCTTTCTGGTGTCCGCCCTCTCGTCAATCCTGTTTTTGTATTTAGCCCATAAAAAGACACCCATTAAATAAGAATAATTAATTCGAATTAATTTATTTGGAGAAATTTGTTAAGATTTACAAATACTGTTTGTTTTAACTTATATTGTACATACATTGACGTCACTTGAACAGTAAAAAATTGAATATAAACATATGGTGACATCACTTAAGCTTAAGACCAAAGATACATACATGTCCAAGCGGGGAGGCCTGCTGGGACATACACATCCAAGGGTGATGAGATCGGCTAGGAGCCCAAACTATCGACGACGATTGATCCCCTAATCTTTTATTCTACGATTTAACTTTTTATGCTAATTGTAATTTGTTATACGATTGACGAAAATAAAAATCACTTTTTTGGTTGGTAGTAAGCAAATGTGGGCTTATACAAAATCAAGCAAAATAGAAAAACAAAATAATGCTAAAAATAGTGCGTT
The DNA here is from genome assembly GCA_016433075.1 of Hoplolaimus columbus. NCBI lineage: Eukaryota > Metazoa > Nematoda > Chromadorea > Rhabditida > Hoplolaimidae > Hoplolaimus > Hoplolaimus columbus. Next base: position 8,361 of record JAEHOM010000447.1, on the reverse strand, counting down.
AAAAACACTAATTCGATTCAAAATTCAATTTCTTAGGCGGATTGGTCGGGTGGTACCGAAAAGGAAGCGCGGAATAAAAGTTTCAATTTTTAATCAATTTTAATAAGGATGGTAATACACTCTTGCCAATAAAAGTGCAAAGTTAATTCTTAAGGAAATTATACGATCGAGTACGATCGGGGTTATTCCAAGCCAACGAATTAATTTTTCCGATTTCTCCCCAATTTTCAGTTTCGCGTTTTTTTTTCTTCGATTCTCGATACCATGCTTGTAGCGTTGGAATCAGGACCACGGTTTGAACCAAAAAATTCTATCGCAACGAGTTTCTCCTTTGACAATGAAATGAAGAAATAAGCAGCCAATGGGAGCAGGACAAAAACTCCGCGCGCTCGCAGCTCGCACTTCATGCAACGAAAAAAGAATGAAGAGCGGATGGTTACGCCCATCCCAACCAGGCAAAGAAAACGCCTATATAAAGACCCTTTTCCTCATATCTTACCATAAATGGTGCCAGTATTCATTGCTGGTACCAGCATTGGTTCGAAAAGCTATTCGAAAAAAAATGTAAAAAATTATGCAAAAAAAATTTTCCATTCAAAATGGCAACCAATTGGTTCTCAAAAAATCGCCATAAGCTGTACATTTGGCCCTCTAAAACCACGTACAACTGGCTCACCCTCCACCCTTGGAAATGCATGCCAAGAACAAGAAATACTATGCGTGAACATTCAAAGTCTTACTAACATATAAAAGAAAATAGATACGGTAAAAGGATTGATTGGTGGTTGATATGAAAAGGTGTTAAAACCTAAATGTAATAAAGGACGGAATTACATGCCTTTAATTTCCTGAAAACCCAAGAACTCATACTAATAAGATAATGATTGTACTACAAGTGTGTCCATACCAAATTTAATCATCAGCCAAATATTTATGAATCATTCAAATGGCAGGAATCATTTACGAAAACCAATTATCTATGAAAAATCGGTACAGGGTCAAAATCTCTAGCCGTCAAAATCTCTGACCAGTCAAAATCTACTATTGAGATGTGTGGTCAAAATCTCTCCAGTATCAAAAGCTCTGCCCGTCAAAATCTCTCACAAGGACATGTGCGATCAAAATCTCTCGAAAATCTCTCTAATACATAAAATTGGTAAAAAAGGTATTCGGACAGCATCCAAAGGCGAAAAAGCAAAAAATGTGCGCAAATTGTAGCACCTTATAAGGTGATAATTTATTTTTTGTACGTCAGCCTTGTGTAAAATTTAGATTTTGGATATAAAATTATAAGCCCATAGGGTTTAAATTTTTAAATGGAAAGAAAATTTCTAAGTGCTTTCTAACTCTTGAGACTATTGAAAACTCTTGAGACATTTTGCCAACCTTAAAGCCAATCACATTTAAATTGTATTACCTTATGAGGTAATTTAGATAATTATCACCTCATGAGGTTTCACGCAATTATTAATTTCCGGTGTTTTAAGTAATTATCACCTCATCACGCAGAAATTACTTTCCAAAGTCTATATGATTAACACCTCATCAGGTGTTACTTTCCTTAAATAAAATATTTTTATACACACAAAAACATTTCCTTGCCTTGCATCAACCTCATGAGGTTATACGCCGCCGCAAAATGCACTAAAAAATTTTTTGTTTTTACCCCTCCGACAATACACATTTTTATTCTGTAATTTGTAAAAGTAGGTTTTATTGTGCAGAGATTTTGAGATTTTGACTCAATTTTGGGCGGTTAGAGATTTTAACGGGCAGAGATTTTGATCGGTTCCCGAGAAATCTGAATAAGAAGGGGAGATTCATTTGCTAATTTACTTTCCACATGTATACATTTGGTTAATAAGAAATTATGACCAAATTAAAAGCATGTAATTAGAAATTTTGCTAAATTTACGTTAATTAAAGGAACTCGTCATAAGAACTTACAGTGAAAGTTTAATTTTATGATGCTTAACAATAAGTTGCATATAATACCTATTCCATTCATTCAAATCAGTCCGAAAACCTGAGACACATTCAGTACCCAACATTTTTTCTGGCCCGTTTTGAAGGTGGCGCCTCACCATCCGCATTATGTTGTACATCGTCGTCTTTGCACTCATCATTAGCTGATGTGCTTTCTCCAACACTTTTTCTTGCCCGTTTTCTGGCCAAAGTCTGACTTGTTAGTCCTTCCGCATGTGACGTATGTTCGTTATTACCAACGCTTAATAAAAAAGTAAAGAAATAATCGCACTAACTTATGCTGAATGACGATTTAACAAGCTTGTGAGGGGCTTTTAAATATTTATGATTCTCGAGATGGATGTTTCTTTTTAGCATTTCAACAGGATAATGTGTTCATAGAAATGGAGAAGTGCCGTTCCCTCTCACCCCAAAAATGCTCAATCAGTTGGCTGCAAAACCATTAATAAGCAGCAATAATCAGATGAAAAAAGTCACATATACTTCATCTCATCACCATACTTTTGTTGTACTTATAGTTGTACTTATAATATATTCCTCAATATTTTTGTGACATAAAACTTTAACATTGATTTCATGATTTTATTCTTGAATCTGGTATTAACTGAACATTTTTGAGGGAATAATCTATGAACATATTTGACATACCACCGATGGAATCCTTGAATGGCTCTCACCATGATCCGCTTGTGCCTTCACCAAGCTCGCAGTTGCCGATGTACAAGGTACCCTTCCGTTGGCTGTATCCGCCGTATACCATCCACTGGCTCAGCTCTGTCTCATGGAGCACTCGGTATTGCTGTCCAAGTGAGGTTGGCCATCGGCTTACCACCAATTCATGCGATAGACATGCTCCGTGAACTTCCCGCCGGCGCATTTCCATGCGTTCGCTGGACCGTTTGTTGTCCATACTGAACTCGTCGTCATGCTTGCGCTGACTGTCATCTTCGTTATAATCATCCTCACTTTCATTACTATCTTCCTCGTCATCCACCGACTCTTCTTCGTCTTCATCCTCAGTTTCTTCCCCATCCCAAACATGAAAGTACTTATTTATCATTTGCTTATCCTCTTCTTCAAGCTCTTCTTCGTCCTCTTCTTGTTCATCTCCCCAAGACTCTTCATCATCTTCTTCCAATTCGTCATTATATTCCTCAACTTCTTGTTCCTTTCTATCATTAAACTCTGAGCAAAGTCGGATGAAGAAGCTCACACCGCCATCAGTAGTGGCATCAAGAAAATGCTTAAGGAAAATTGTTCTAAACTTCTGATTAAAATCCGATGAATTATTGATGAATCCGGATAAATTACTTTTATTCGCCACTCGCCCGACTAAAACTTTTAATTTTGTTAAATGCAAAACATTTTTTCGCTCCGGGTTTGTTGATTAACATCAAAGATTTTTTTTTAAATTTCTAAATTTCCAATTCTGCCATTCCATGACAAGTTACGACAAGTTTTTTTTTAATTTTTGATGTTATACCACCCGTAATTTGTCAGGGAATGGCATAATCAATCTGAAAGAACATAAAGTATACATTCCGATAATTTTAATGAGTTTACTTTTGTTAGTGTTCGATGATTGAGGCAAACAGCTCGATGGAGAAACAGTGATGAGGAAACCGAACGGAAAATAAGGTGCTTCGCCATACACTTCACCAATGGCATTGATGTTTAAACATGTTTCCAACAAAGTTTTTAACAAAACTTTGCAGACATGTTCTAAACAATCCAATGATCATTTATCCAATGTTCGGCAAACCAAACGTGCGATACCAGGAAATAATTCATTAGTGAATTTTTTTGACTTTTTCATTTTCATTTACGTTTTTTCCTAACATAAACAATGATTTTCCACACCTCCTAATTAAGTCAGTAAACCCAAAAGATGCTTTAGGAATGATCGTACATGAATTTCGATGGAATAATTGTATATGAATTCTTGAGTTTGAGTAATTGGTATTTATTAAACCGTTTTCTTCTCCAAGCACCCTTCATCCCGGTGCGTACCTGTTTGAGCTGAGCAATAAATTCGCGACGGACTGCGATGCTGTCCTGCGTCTCGATGACCACTAGTAATTTCGGTGTTCCTGTTGACGAAGGTGTGCAAAGCCATTGGATAACTGCAGGGATGGTCTGCATGCTGATAAGTCGGTCAAATTCGACTAGACGAAGATCACGGCACAATGCAGGGAAACGGCAGAGAATAAGGTTGAAGAACTCAGATCGAATGGTTAATGAGAAGACCCGACTGGTCAGAAGTTGTTCGAGCTGGGCAAGCACGGAGATGGTGCCCTGGCACATTCGGTAGGAATCAGCATTCTCCGGACACTTTTCCAAACCGCCAATCTCCAGATGGATGTTACGAAACAGACGCGGCTGCAAAGAGCGCAAAAAGGCAAACACTTTGTCATCGAAGAAACTTAAATGGGGTAGTATATATACTGGAGTCAAAAAAAGATGAGTAAATTTAATATTTGACATATAAAGCTGAAGTATAAAACAATTATAGAAATCTTGAAAAGGGCCAATGGTTAAAAAATCATTTATGGTCGAGTGAAAATAAAAAAGATCCAAAAAATGTATATTTTACCCCTGACTTAATTAAAGAATTGTGTTTTACACGGCTCAGCGAATAAACTATTCTTTGAAAAATAATTAAATTTAGAATGGGCAAAAAAGACATCGAACACTCGCGGGGGAGCTCGCGACATTTTTCTGTGGATAGTTAGTGGTAAAGGTCTTTATCGACATATTTCTAGCAAAACATAATAGATGGGATGTTTTTTTTCTCAAAGGCAAAACCTGATCTCAATGCGGCTGAACCCGACGATGTTGTGCGAAGGTTCGCAATCCGCAATGGGGATGTCCATCCAGCGTCGCGAGCGTACCATACTTGCAATTCCGTAGTCCTCGTTGCCTTTTGGCAATGCCTTTCGCAGTCGCGCCCCTGCAGGGCCATTTCGTGTGAACATCAGAAAGGGCAACACGCGTGTCGGACCATCCCTGTGCAGACGAATGTGGGCAATTGCATGCAGCAATGGACATTCGCTGAGCTGATGAACCAGCGATGGTTGGTCGATGAAGGACACCGACTCCAGCAAGGTTTCCATCGGCAATGACCGCCTGAATGTAAAATGGGAGTCATTACAATTTAATAACCAGTTAGTAAAACTTTCCATAAATGTCTTTCTTTCACAACATTGCATTGTCATATCGCGTTAAAAATAATACACATGCCATAGAAATATAGAGATACTAGGTCGCATCATAATTAACTGACGTTTTGTTTTGGCAAATTTTTTCAAGTTTTCTGAAGAAACCCCACCATATTTAGTACCAATGTGTAGCCCATAAAGTCCTCTTTTAAATACCGCCTTCCTTTTTGTTATTAGTCTTTGTGTCTATGTTTATGTCTAGTCTTACTATCTTTATTTATCAGCAAAAATGCAATAAAAAGCAAAAATTAGTGGGGGACTGCGCAAATTCCGAAAAATTTATCAGTAAAAATGCAATAAAAAGAGCTGACCTCGCCCCTTGCCGACCTATGCTTGTATGGAATGTATGGAATCTAAATTCCCACTATTTGGTAAAAGTACCAAGAATTAAGATAAACACAACGTATTGTGAATTAAATGTTCGGATCGTGCTCATCAGCATGCTTAATAGTCCCTAAATTTGAAATCAGGGGAAAATTCTTGTTTGATAACCAAAGATGTTTACAGTGGTCTTATCTTATGTGAACAATTTATTTGAACATGGCATATATTAATTACATTGGATATCACTTACACCTTACAGCCTGTTTTGGACTCAAATTGCGATTTTGCCTGGTCATCACTGTCTTGCTGCAATTGTTGTTGTCCTTGTCTGCCGCTTCCATCACTCATTTTTTAGCTGAATATGTTGTCTCAGGAATCTTCTGAAAAATCTGCAACTTTTTCAGCATAATTTTCCAAGTCTGTGATCATTTTTTTTAATATAATGTGAATTGGCTTATTGCTAACAATAAAAGAGTTGTTATCGTGCCCGCATGTTATAGAGCCAAAAAATTATGCGAGTGAAAAATTTCTGGCTAAAATATCGAAAGCAGCAGTTCGAAGACCTTATTTTTTACTATTTCAATATTATAGGTATGTTTGCTTGCGAGGACCGAGGATCCAAATATGTAAAATTTAAACCAAAATTTATCGAAAATTTTCGAGAAATTTTGCAAGCTTCTTGTTTTTTTCTGATTTTTAGGCTAATTTCTTGATAGTTTTTGATAAATTTTGACTTAATAAATTTTACATACATATTTATGATCTGCAATATTTTGACACGCCGGCCAATTTTCAAAAGTTGGTAAAAATTCCAAAATTTTTGACCTTTTTTTCATTCATAGATGGGCTGATGATCAAAAATTGCATAGGAAGTTATGGACGAAAAAAAAATTTCGCAAAATCCTCATTGATTTTCCTATTGATTTTGGATTATAAGCCATAAAATCAATGTCGGCAGGATCGATTGCCACTTGCATGGCAATGGCATACATAAGTTATCCACCAACCAGCTGCATGCACTGCAAAATCTCATACGTATGACTAATTGACAATGCAACATCTTCCAGCAATCAATGATGATGAGTGTATGTCATTCATTGTGGATGGAGTAGTAGCAAGCCATTTATTATATAGCCATAGCCAGTGGCTCAAAAAGTAAGCAGATTTCCCGATAAAGAAAAAAGTTAAAAATCGGAAACTGCTAAAAAAACTGGTAAAATCGAAAAATCGATAATTCCGTACCCTAGGTCCATACCAAAAACCAAAACTGATGTGATTTTCAGATTCCTCGCAAAATTCTGGGTATAGGTTGTGTTGAACCCAAGCCTGGCTTATCTGTAAAAAAAGTTTTTTCACTGACAACACAATCCGACAGTTTGATTAATTTCCTGCTTTTACTGGGATAAAATGTAGCAAACATTGGATTGGCGTTTGGCGTTCTGTCAAAACGTGGATACTAAACAAGATCCACTTCATAAGTTGATAATAACAGAATCCACTTTTCTTATAGGAAAAAGTTGATTTGTCTTTCACTACCCTACATAAACTGAATATGAGACTGAATTCTTTCAAACTTTTCAGAATGTTCATTTTTCATTGTCATACCTGAGAAGCCGAAGTTATATCTGGTATCACCGCTAATTCCTTTTGTGTATGTCAATTCGGCTGATTCTCCGCGCCCAAAAGCATTCTCCAAATAGAATTATTATCAGGTTAAATGTGAGGATTTACCGTTTTCTTCGCACTGAAGAGGATATCAAATTCACCAGTCGTCCGCATTTCCATTTTTGCACCAAGTTTGAAGGGACGCTGTATTTCTTTACCAATAAATTTCACTGAATAATGGATTTACAAATCAAAATTCCTTTCATTGGCGAACTTGCCGATATAACGATTCCTTTGTTTATCATGATCAGCCGCGGCCTTGCCTATTTCCGCGTGGCAATGTTCAAACAATCCCATTTCCTTTTAAACCAATGATATAAATAAAAATAGTTAGTAAAGTCGTGATAAAGCCAAAATCCCAAAATAATTTAAGCTGGCAATTTTGACTTTTATTGTTAGTGAAATTTTTCGCTTTTTATTGCATTTGTGCTTATAAATTTTCCATCTTTATCCATCGTAACCGAAGCCTCATCTTTTCCCCCGCCCCACTTGCGAACCCTCAGGCTCAAGGGCGTAGCCAGAGAGGGGAACGAGGGGGAAGCGTCACGCCCCGAAATCGAAAAAAAAATAATAAAAAAATTTGGCGGCGAAGGAGAAAAATTAAAGAAATTTTGTTGAAAATCGGCAAAATTGGTCAATTTTCTTTAAGAGGAATGGTTCAAAATTCCAAAAATTTTCCCGGCGGCACCTATCGGCACCAACGGCCCTCCAAAATGTTAAATGCTGAAATTCTCCAAGAAAATCGTAACTTTTTTAATCAAAAAGTGATAGCTTCTTGCCCGCCCGCCGCAGCGTGGAGACCTCTAAAAATACAGCCCCTAAAAAAGGGCTCGGCCACATAGCTCGCCCCCCATCCCTAAAAACCCCATTCGACTCGTCTCGAGGAGATCTCCACGAGAGGGGGCTCAATTGGAACGGGGGTCTCTATTAGAGGTAATACGGTATATTAGGCTTTTTATTGATGTCAATTGGCCTAATAAGTTTGTCGATCAATGAAAATTTTCAATTTTGCTTTTTTTCCTTCCTGTTGTCGAAATTTTTTTCTGCATTTCGGAAGGAAGTTCCACCGCCTTCCTCTCCCTGGCTATGGGCCTGATCAAGGGCGTAGCCAGAAATTCCATTTCGGAGGGGGACGAGCCATGGGATTTATGGGGTTTTTAGGGATGGG
>JAEHOM010000446.1:0-11945 GCA_016433075.1 Hoplolaimus columbus | reverse complement strand
AGCGCCTTTTACATTGTTCGCCTTGTTCATCTTAAACTTGGAAGGGGTGAGCCTTGCTCGAAGAATTTATCAATATAAATTTTATATAGTATCTGTTGTAAAGACATGCAAAACGTTACGCATCAGGCAGGCATCAGGAACTGGCTTACAGAATGCATTTTATTTTTTTGTGAGATCGGAACAAGTCCCAACCCTGGGCACAGTGGAACCGGCCCCAAGTGCCGTTTGGTTCTTACATCTGTCCCTGTCTGATATTATCAGTCTTCATTTCAGCAAAAACAAACGAGACCAGCAATTTCCAAGAAGGACGGTGGTGGAGGCGGAGGAGGAGGACCTGGCAAAAATATCGGCGACGATGTTCCACCCGGAGGACCTGTGCCGATTGTTCCAGCCCGTCATCAGTCAGATGCTAAACTGATCAGTGTGGACGATGACGAAGAAGGAATGCCGAGCAGCAGGTGGCTTACAGAATGCATTTTATTTTTTTGTTCTTTTAAGATTGAAGTCGATTATATTCGAATTTCACAGAATTTATATTTAAAAAGACAAAGTTCTTTTGCTCTTTTTATACTGGATATACTGGGTATGGGACTAACATAAGCAGGGGCATATTTCAAAGCAGTTTCGTGCGATATTATTATGTAGGGGAACTTAATTAAATTCTTCCTTTTTTTACTTTTATTAGTGGCTTCATCAACAACAACAACAAGACAACCATCGGAAAACCGACATCGACATCGCACGTGTTTGGGACATTTTTGCCAAATCAATTGTCTGCCTTACAACTTAATCGCAGCAACAGCGTAGGTTTTTTGGTTAGAATATAAAAAACCAAAGACACAATCACTGTATAAAATGCAAAAATGTTTCAAATTTGACTTTTATTCCCACCATACTTGAAAATAGTTAGGAATTCATTCAGAATGAAACTCTGGCAACCGTGACTACACTTTCCAATGGAAACCTTGGTCCGATGACAGAGGTTATTTGAAATTAGATAACTTTAAACATCGAAGTCTTTAAAGGGCGCAATGGCACATCTTGGGAAAATCGTCAGCGAATGGTGCAAGTACCAGCTCAAATGGCGTCCTGAAAGAATGGTCAAGGTATGTTATTTAACAGTTAACACTGGTACAGCAAAAGAATTGAGTTTAATGGAAATGAGCGAATTTTAAATTTCTGGATTTCATTCTGTTGCGCATCTGTTTTTATATGTTATCTCTATCAATGAACAGATTCACAATACTAGACAGTGGATAGGATCTTTAAAAAATGATTCCACATTTTTCGTCGACCCTCATTACCTCATTTCAATAAATGTCGTTCGGCTGATTTTTTAATCAAGCCAAACAAGCCAAGCCAAAATGCTGTGACAAGAAAAAAAGTATGCGGGTGAAACTTAAATACTGATAAATCGCATTCCTGGTGCATTCTTCGTGTTATACACTTCTGATTAAAGGAAATTTTGGGGATATAAAAAGAAAAATTGGAGGTTCGGTATATTTATGCATTTTTTTAAATAAAATTTCAATGTTGCCTTATTTCATATTTTCGTCAAATTTCTCAGAAGCGCTATAGGCCCTATAGGACTTTTTCTTCCACAGCAGAAAATGGCCAAAAATATTTCATTTTTTTCTACAAGTAGTACTTTTTTCGGTTTTACAATCGGCGAAGTAGAAGGCAAAAGACATCCACCCTCAACGCCTGTGATCAACCGACAACCCCATCTTTGATCAAATATTCGCTTGAAAAGTACCCCTTATGCGCATGCGCAGTTGAATGGGGATATATTTTTGATCAATCAAAGACCTAAGTTTTTCGGGTCCAGCTGATGAATACGGGGTAGCATTTTTTGACCCGCCACTCCCTTTTCTTTTTTTACCCGCATAAAAAACGTTTGGATTCCCGCTGGCAATCCCCCATTTTGAACCCCGCCAGTTATAGGGTCCAAACTCCAAACGTGACTTTCATATCACACATCACCAAGGGGGGGGGTCTGACCCCCCACCACCACCACGCCGCAACCGAAAAAATTTATCAGTAAAAATGCAATAAACCGTTTTGGACTACGCAAAAAGCGAAAAATTATCAGTAAAAAAGCAATAAAAAACGAAATTTTCGCCCCTGCATGCAGGGTTGACTTCGCAAGCTACCTTCAGACCCTCCCCCTTGGTGATGTGTGTTTCATATACGAGTCCAAACGTGAATTTTGCATAGGAGGATCCAAATGTTTCAGGCTCCAAAAGTGAGAAGGATGATGAATTAGATATTCACAGCGGCGATTACCTGATACATCTTCTCTCAATTTTCCCAATTTTAACAGTTTACAAAGCTGATGGATTCTGTGGCGAAGATGGAACCCTATTTTGAGGAGTTGGTGCGCAATGGAACTGTGGTCGATTTCCTCCGCCACTATTGTCCCGAACTGGACCTGCTCTATCCGCCGCCTGACAACGAGCTGGACGAGGTGAGTGTAAACTTGTCGTATCGACCAACGACCAGCTACATGTACCACCAGGTACATGTAGGAACGGGCTGGATAATGGGGCGTACCAAATTGAATCCTTGCTTCCTGTTCAATACAGCTCTGATCCTCTGATTCCCCGGATGAGAAAAAAGAGAGTAACGAGAACGAGAAAAAGAGAAAAAAATTTTAAGTGGGCTGAAGAATCAATAGAAATTTTTCGCTTATTAGACCACTTCGTTATATGGCTTATTAGCCCACTTCGTTAAAAATATGGTGACCTTTTTTGCTCATCGATATCTTTTTGGCTAAAAGGCTAAATTTTAAATATTGCTTAAAAACGCGTTTTCTAAAGCTTTTTGGTGCAAAATCAGCCCAAAAATCGGGTCATTTTTAATAAAATGTTTTCGAATTTTTTTGAAGTTTTAGACTATTTCTGTTAAGAAAAATAATCACATTTTGCAGATTTCAATGAAAAATTTAAATTTTCTCTTCCGATCGCTTAATTTTTTTGCGGTTCGGGGGCTTCAACCCCATTATATCCCACTTCGTTATATGGCTCCATTAGCCCATTTCGTTATATGGCTCTGCTGACTTAAAAATATGCTCAAGTTTTTTGAAGCCAACATAGCTTTCATTTCTTTAACACAATAATGTTAACTTATGTGAATTTTAGTTTTATCTGAAGTGGATTGAGAAAAAGGCAGATTCTTCCCGTGGATTTAATAGCAAATGATTGTTGATGGGAAGACTGGTGGAATGATGAAACCCGTCGCTGCCTTTTTGATCTTTTTATTTTACATTCTTTTATTGAGTATGGAAGAAAATGTACGGAGATATCCACTCTCTCTCTTGGACTCGAAACGCTTTTTTTTCTAATCTCTTTTGCATTCTCTCTATCAGTGTTGTACCCGTGCTAGGTCGTTTGTAAAAAAAGTGCAAATGTGGGCGTTTGTATTAAAAGTTTATTATTGAGCAGGCCCGTAACCAGGGGGTGGGAAAGGGGGAATTCCCCCCCCCCAACCGTAAAAAAATTAAAAATTTCTAAAAACTTCAGTAAAATGCAATAAAAATCGAAAATTTTTCGGATTCCCCCTCCCGAAAATTTTTTCTGGTTACGGCCCTGTTATTGAGTATGACTCATCTCGAAAAGGTACAAGACTGCTACTGCTATATCTACGATGGAGAACTATGCTATCATTCACTGCTTTATCTTTCCTCTCATATTCATGTTTAGCACTTTGATGGTTTTGTCGTCAAATTTATTTTCTCTGACAACTTGCTCCTGATAAATATTTGTTATTTGAGTTTTGTCTTGTGCACGTGTGCATCTATTTGTAAGGGATTGACGCTTGTTACTCCCAATGAGACAGGCCATTGAATAGTCTGCGGTAGAAAACGACTCAAACACAACGTTGAAATGAGGCTAATAGGGTAATAAGACAAGGCTTTTTGATTGTCAGTGGTATTTTGATTTCCGAGTGGAATTTAAAGCATGATGACCGTGCGCCTATTTTTCGTTGATTAATTCCGGAAATAAGATGTTAGGCTGGACTGCCCATGGACCGCGATACCGCTATCACAACCTTATTAGGCCTAGAATGGGACATTCGTCCGGAAAACTAAATTTAGACGAAATAAAAATATCATAGGCAATGTAAAAGTCAAATCGAGAAAAATTGGTGGCAAAAGAGTGAATGGATCTGTTCGTGAATGGTCTGCCCGTTTTCATAATTGCAACAATTCACGACTGTGATTGCATTACAAATCATTGGTCTTCTATACTTTGTCAAAAATCGAAAATTTTGCCCAAAAAATTTTTGCTTTATGAGATGAGAGAAAAATCGGCAACATGCACACAGCTCGTAATAAATCAGTTATCATCAATCAGATTGTATACATACAATTTGCACAAAAACTTTAAGATTTTAAAGCACAGATATCTTTATATCAAAAGTCAAAACATCGTCCTCTCAAATATTCGATTCATTGCCTGTAATTAGCGCTGCCTTCAAATGCTTTTTGCTTCAAGAACTGGAAAAAATAAATAAAATTGGGATTTCTAGACAAACAAAGCGCTGACTTCTATGATCTCGAGCATTTTGACAGTGGGGCCAAGCTTGAAACCAAGATTGTGGAACTGCGCCTGATTTAGCAGCAACAGACTGGTTCCGTCAACTTCCTTGATGGGTAATAGCGAACAATTATATTTAGATAAATTCACCTTTTTTATCGTTATTGTATGATCTAATGCGAAAAGAATTTTTCGATTTGTCCCTAAATTACCCTTATTTTTAAAGCAAAAATGCCTATCTTTTTCTAAAAAAAATGCTCATCAAATATCGAAGTGAGCCCTTTAAAGATTTCGCATTTCGATTTCGAAATTTGAGGCAATTCTGCTTGTTACTATGTCCCTGACTATTAACGTAAAAACCACCTCCTGTTGAAGGCGATGAGCGCAGTCGGGCAAGCCAGCATCGCTGATCCATCGGAACACCTCCTCACAGGACCAAAGCCCGGGGTTAGACTTGACAGGCGGATACTTTGTGCCAGAAACAGCAGCAGCGCCGGGGAGATGGGAATGCAGAGTCGTTGTGAACATGCTTGAGGTTGGAAAGTGGGAGGGAGGAACTTGTGGCGCCATCCCGTGAGAAAAGTAGAACTGCTGGTCCGGAAAGGACGAGGAACAACCAGAAGAAGATGGCCCCGAATGCACCATTTGTTGCGATGGTTGTGCGAAGAAGCAGAATGGAGGATGTGGTGGTGGATACGATGGGTAAAGAGGCTGAAGAAGCGAGCAAAATTAAAATGTATGGTAAAAGCAAAACAAATGTAATTCAGAAAAAAAGTTTCAAACAGGCAGCATTTCATTTTTGAAGCGAATGTTTTTTGCTTTGTTTTTGGCGTTGTTCTTGTTCTTTATTCTTATTATTTGCTTCTTTAGACTTCTTACATACTATAAAACATTCGCTTCGATACCAAGATGTTTTGGGATTTTTCTGGATTCCATTTGTTTTGCTTTTAATTTATTTCTGAAAACGGTTGCCCATTTATCCAATATTTCCATAACTTCAACTCACAATTGACGACGATGATGATGGCCCATAAAACGGCTTCATCTGCTGACTTTCCTGAATGGACGACGACTGTTGCGCCTGTTGTCGTTTTTGGGCGTATGCTGGATTACAATAAATCGAAGAGGCTGACGATTCGTTACCAAATGGTCGATATGGGGGTAGTCCAATCCGCGCAACTGACAAGAAAAAAGAATTCATCGAAATTTATTGGATCATTATCGGCTCAATCCCAACTCAACTCGTCCAGAAAACAAAATTAATTTTTAATTTTTCATCATTTTTTATTTTACTATGGTACTATGGCCAAATTCAAGATGAGCTCTTAAAAAACACATACGCTCAGCGCCGGAAATGGATGTGGCTGTGAATTTAGTTGGTTTTTTAGCCATCATTCTGGTCACATCTGGATGGTGCCAAAGGTCAGGCGGCGCATTCCATTGAGATAGGCTGTTGACCGGGTTGTGAAAGAACACACGTCCGCCCTCCGTCCACACCATCTGCCATGAACTACCCTTCAATGATTCGGCCGCGATCAGCCGTGACTGCTTTAGAAAAGAAATCTATGAAAAAAGTGAATGAGGCGAAATTAACTGATTGTGAGGGAGTAAAAGCAATAGCGAGGAGGGTCAGATCTTAAAAAGGATTGACTTCTTCCTATTTCTAAGTTGCATTTTTTCTTAATAAATTTCGTAAAAAATTCTTATTGCCCTCCTAGGATATACATCTATAAATTGTGGAAGGATATGAGTAATCATAATCAGTTTTAAAATTATTTTTTACGTCTGTCCGTTATTAAACTTTTGCTTGTCAAATTTTTTATGTGTGTTTTTAAGCAGTTTGTCGAGAAAATCAATTAATTTGAAATGAAATAAACTGGCTGACGGATAGATCAACACACACACAAAACATATAAATATTGTACATGCTTTGGTAAGAAAAAAGCTTTTGATACCGTCGGATGCTCAACGTCTGACACCGTCAAAGGGGCGGGTTCGTCCAGCGTGGATATACAGCTTGAAGACTGCGAGGATGACTCCATCTCTCCGTCTTCCAGTGGCGAAGATGAGCGTACAGTGATGGTAGAGGCAGTTCCGCTCCGCCGACTCTCCTCACTCTCCGCCGGGTTCATCACCAAAGGGAGCGCAGTAGCAGTCATTCCGCCATCAGTGAAAGAATCCGTCTTCCGATCCCTTTGTAAAGCTTTTAGTAAAGTTGAGGAATTCGTGCATCGGACTAACTCTCATCGATATTAGTTTCAGCTTAAGTGATAGTGAATACGAGAAACGTAAGATGGCAAGGTAGGAATTTATTTTTCAAAAAAAACTGAAAATTTCCCGAAAATGTGGCCAATTTTAGTCAATTAATTTGAGTTACATAAGATTTCGACTGTTAGCTAGCTACACAGGTAGCCAGTTCACTACCTAATGTTGGGTAATAATGTATGGTATTTACCGTAGTTAAAAGTTGTTATGTTGAGGAAAAAAACAACGAGAAAAAGCCAAACTGCACCTTGTTCCGTTCCCTTTCCTTGGCGATCTGTTGCCGCTGCTGTTGTCGTTCTTCCGACTATTGCTGCTCCGCTTCCTCGCTAGTCGCACTCCACTTCCGCTTCCTGCTCCCTCCTCTTCGTCTTCATCGCCGCCTCCTTCCTGCAACTCCTCATCTTCCTCGTCATCATCCACAACGGGTTGTGCAATGGACAAGCGCTTGCTCTTCCCACGCGTCGGTATCGCCGGGACGTCCTTCTTCTGCACTTTCCTGCTATGCTTCTTCCGCAGATGGATCTTTTTCAACTGTTGCGTCGCTTGATTCAGCTATAAAAATTAAAGCGAGTTTTTTGTTCTTAATTCGGATAAATCCTGCCTTGTTCTGTTGCTGTTGAGAAGATGTTTGACTGGCAGTGTTGGCATGTCCAGTTGGAATCATGAACGGCAACGACGCGATCACTGCGGAGCAATTCAGCGGACACTTCTCCTGTTTGTACAGTGAGAACAGGTTTGGACACGCGTCAAGCCGAATCAAAATCTGGAGCCAAAAAAACTCATAGTAATAAATATGCGAGAGAGAGGGTTTACTCTATGGGTGTAAAAATTCGAGTCACAGAAAATTAAGGTCAGGGTAAATTAAGATCATCATTTCTTCAGAAAATAATTTTTAAAAAATACATCTTTTTTTGCAATAAAAACTGTGTGGATTCAAGTATTTTGAAAAGGCACTCACCATTTTTAACCATCCCGGGAACTGAATAACGCGCTCGCACACCTCCAAACTGAGACGCACTCTTCTGTTGGCCACTTTCTGCTTAATCAGCATCTTCACCTCGGTACTCATCTTATCTGCGCCCAGTAAATCGGTCAGTTCACGCGTACGGTGCCCACAAGCGAGAATGTCCTTGAAGAGATCCCTGATCATGTGCGGCAGTAAGCCTGGGCCATAGGAATCGGCTAACGCGCAAAGTTTTTCGTGACATAGAAAGGGACCGCAGAAGCAACACTTGTTTAAGTACAGAGTTGGCAGCCATAGATCATCTGATGAGAAAACCACATTTTAACTTTCCATCTGATTACCAATTATTAAAGCAAAAATAAAAGCAGAAATCAAAAGTTTCTCTCATCTCAAGTTTGCCAAAATACGAAAAATACTTTTCACAAGTGCAATTGGATAAAAGCCATGTTTTTTCCAAAACGGATAAAAGAGAAATATGATACCCTAATTTGTTTAAAAAAATGTGCATTTGTAAACATTAAAAAACCAAAAACAGTGATTGAATGTAGGATTAAGAATTCAGCAGGTGTCGCAGCTCAGAAGCGTGATGCAAGTTGTGCGAGAGGTCATAATGATCCAGTGGAAGCGCGAGGTGAAGTTCAAATAAATTCGGGTTCCCCAGAAGCCAGAAGCCATGTTTGCCATTTTTAATGTATATTTTGGTATAACGTCCTTTAAAAATATTGGTACTTTATGTACTTTTCCGAGAATAAATTTCTGAAAATTTGCGTCCTTCATGGTGTCTTCTAACAGCAAAGTCATAAATAAATAGGATCACTTTATCTTCTACTATAGCAAAAATTGGGTTTTAAAAATTACTATTTTTCTATCAAAAATTTCCCTATTATGTTGTAAGGGCAGTGGCGGAGCCAGGAGGGGGGCATTGGGGCACGTGCCCCTGTCATCTGGTTGAGTGCCCCCCCCCTATTAAAAGTGCATGCGCCCCCCTGTCGTGGGAAATTTACAAAATTCTTACCTTAAGTGCCCCCTCTATGGCCAAAATTTGACAAAGTGCCCCCCCCGCCCCTATGACAAAATCCTGGCTCCGCCACTGTTTCTTGTGTATTCCTTCACAGTCTTACATTTGAGATACTTGTCGCTAAGGATACTCTTTCTAGGTTCCTTGAAAACAGACATCCGCCGTCCAAAGTTTGTGCGATCGCTCGGCCGGTCTGGGAGGCGGATCATTGAAGTAAAGTAGAACAGTTCAAGATTTGACTCAGTGGCAACATCTTTGGCGAAGCCGCAAGGAAACAATCTGGCACAGCTTAAAAAACAAATTAGAACAGCTAGCTAGCTAGCTAGCTAGCTAACCATATTACAAATAAATTTAATTCATCTAATATTTTTAAAGTAAACTCACTCAATCACTCATCAGCCCAGAATATAACCCTCAATACAAGCAATTTAAGATTTTTTCTTTTCGCAAAAAAAAATAAAACAACCCTGATGACCATACTTTATATCAAAGATTTGGGCCGGCCGATATGGGTGATCATCTCGCGCACAATGGATCCAAACCAGATGCTGGTGACTACGAACAATCGCACCCGGGTAGAATATCTCAGGCGCATTCTCATCTTGAACCTAAGAAAAAAATAAAATCCACATAAATGATTTTAATTCTTCCAAACAAATAAATATTCGGAATAAATTTGTTTGCAATAAGTTAAAATTAATCCAAATTGCTTCAAACTTACCTCACAATATCGAATTGTTTCCAGTCGCTTCTGATTCATTTTTGGCAAATCAAAGTGCGAATCGGAGCTGAAATTAAAGAACAGAGGACATGGCGGTGGTGGAGTTAGTGGTGGCGGCACAAGCATTGGGATTTCATCGCTCGCGTTTGTTCGGAGCTCATCATCATGCCTTTCATCCTTAACTGCTGAAAAAACACAGCAATTGACAGCATGATCCTGTCGTTGCTGTTTTTGCTCCATAAGATGACGCAATTTAAGTCGGAGCGCCGAATAAGAGAATGATGAGTCCGATAAATTCATTCCTTCAAAAAAGTTTTATAACAATAAGGTGAGTTTGTTTCGATTTTTTATTCAAAATGGTCAAGTATGATTGATTTCTCTAAAAAATTCAATAGTTGCTTTCTGCTTAACAAGTGATGTAAAATCCTAAAATTTTCCCAAGATTAACATCGCCAGCCAAAAAATAAAAATTCGTTAAAAAACGATTTTGATCAGTTTAGCATTGACAAACATAAGAACCTTTTTTTGGAAAATTAACAGGAACTTTTCGGCCTATTTCGCTTCCCTTCCTAAAAATTTTTTCTCGCTACATCTCTGGATAAATTTATAAAAAAATTAAAAAGATGCCAATCATGAACCTGTTGGAAAAGTGAGGCGGATCTGGTTCTTAAAGCACCAGCCAACCGGAAAGATGCCAGAAGATGCCCGATGGAAGATTTTCTCTACATCTTTCAACAAAAAGTCCAAATTGCGCACATCTCGAATCGGTCGAACCTTTATAAGTCATTTAAAATATTAAAATTCTTGCTTAAAAAGCTTAATTGCCTTAAAATAGTGCGAATTCAAGCATTCTGTTACGTAAGCTGGTATGAAGCTTAGTCGATTCTGCGGATCCAGCATTTCCAACAACATGCCAACCTTTAAAAGGCATGAACGAACAAAATACCTGTCTCTGTCTCCAATAAAAAAAAACCTCAAATTTGTGTTTAGACAATGGATGGAGAGTAAAAAGCCAAGCTGGCACAGGATTCAGCTGCTCCTCTGGGTGCAGACGGTGAGTATTATGCGATGACAAATCGTTGATCATCTTGTAACGATCAGTCGCATCCTGCATAAGTGTCCAGCCTATCTAAAAAAAATAATAATAAAAATTTAAAAAAAGGAGAGAGAAAAGAAGACCGGATGACATCGCTCCGATGTGATATGGACAAGCTCGCAATGCCCATCCTTAAACTTGGCCAACACCAACCCGTCGCGATGTTCCGCTACTCGAACTGTGTGCACACGTAATAATGAATCAGCGGATCCATTTGTAGAATTATCAGGGGAATTGACATTCGAGGACGATCGGACATTAGACATCCGCGGTTTCTCCTGGAGCTCGAATATTTGTCCTTTCTGAAAACAAAAATACTTAAGAAAAAGCATTATTTATTGTTTTATTCCATAATTGGAAGAATAAAAGATGGAAAATGGAAGGTCGAGTAGACAGTAGATTTAGAAAATGTTGTTTGTCGTATAAGATGTTTGAGTAATTGTAGGAATTGAGAATGTCTTAATATCTTTTTACTTTAAATAGTATCCTGATTCAAACAGATAAAATATTGTGTGAGGAAAGTATTTAGTATTATTCTCAATTGTCCTAGGAAGATAAAATATGGTTTTTTATTAACTGTAAGATTAATGAACAGAATCAAAAAACGATGCGTATTTTTAAGCGTTTATTCTTTTTCGACGTAAAAATAGAGTAAAGAATGACATGGAGGCATTCAGCTCGCCGATTTTCGAAAATTTTCATTAAGTCAGATAAAGATTGGCCAATTTCCTTAGCAAAAATCGCCAAAAATTTCTTTGACTATTGGCGCCTGCGGCAACCTCAAAACCTCACCTCCAAAAATCGAAAAATTGACCAAAAAATTCCCCATTGGCTAGAAAAAAGAAAAAACAAAACATTTTTTGGCAGAGATAGAAGCGGTACAACAGCCACACTCTTGGCAAATTTTGAAAAATTCCGCGTCAGCGCGGTGGCTAATCCTAATAACCGTCGCTAATAAGCCCTGGATCTATTTTTAGTTCGCAATAAAGCCGTGAGATGAAGCTCTTCCATTAATCCCCGTTAGAAAAGCCCAGTAGAGGGCGCTTATTACATTCTATTTTTTTAATAGGATGCTGTTCCCGTGACCCGTGATAGATGTTTGATAAATTGAAAAAGGTAACTAAGATCTAATTACTCCATAAGATAATTGATAATTAAACTTAAGAAAATCATTTCATGCAAAAGAGTAATCCTTTTGATGGTGATTTTGTTAACAAAAAAGAATAAAATTAATTTCATCCCCTATACCTCAATGAAAGTATGCAACTTCTGTCCCAAAAGATCCCTTTTATCGCGAAGAATGGTGCAAAATTCGTTCTCAATTTGCTTGTTGATGAGTGAGC
>JAEHOM010000445.1:0-11946 GCA_016433075.1 Hoplolaimus columbus | reverse complement strand
AATTTAAATTTTGGTAGCATATTTATATATAAAGATTAAACAATATTCTTTAAGAAAAGAGAAGAGAAGTGAGAACTTTGAGAGAAGAAACTTTACTTTAAGAAGAAATTAATTAAACTGCCCGCCTCTCATAATGCCCCCCTCAAAATGCACCCCGTTGTAACCCCACAAAATGCCCCCTTTTTCAAAAAATACATAGTCGTTTTCTCCGCGTACGCGGGCGGCTACCCCAGGAAACAGCACATGATATTTTTACTAAAAATAGGGGGCATTTTTTAGCAAAGAATTTTTGGGCTGCGCCCGCTATTTAAAGGGGGCATTTTGAGGCGCCCCCAATGGCACATCAGTAATGCAATTACACGAAAAGTAATTGCTTCAATAATTACTCAAATAATTTTATTTTTTTGTGCTATGACCCCGTGAAATCCGAATGATTTATGTGTAAGCATTAAGCAACAACAATTACAGAAGTAAGATGTTACATTTGTAAAAAACGAGGAACGAGAGATGTTCAGTGCAATTACTGCAGATTATTTCAATGGTCTGGTAGCATCTTTGCAGGGCTTCATTCTATTGCATAAAATTGATAACCCACCTAGGCACAGCACTGTAAGTCTTATTGCTTGTTGTTTGTTGTCGTTCAAACTCAACATTTTATAAATTTTGTAGAAAGCGGATCGGCAAAAACAAATCCTAAGCGTTGTTAATGCTCATCAAACGGTGCTGGAAAATCGAAGACAAAAAGAACATGATAAGAAATTTGGCAAATCTGTACAGCTCGAAATTCCTTCGAAGAATTCTACGCCAAAGAGGGTTGCACGGGTGAGTAACATATTACATAGTTCATTTATAGATCGGCAAAAGGTCCTTTTCCCTTGCCCTGTCCCTTTCCTGTCCCCTGGGGACACTTTGGGGCCCTTTTAAAAGGGACCATTTTAGTATCTCACAATCAGAAAAAAAATTTGTGGATGATTGAGGGTCGGGACCTTAACAAAAAGTATACGCCAAATTTCGTGGAGGATCTGGCCATGTAATTTTTTTTCGATTTGTTATGGACCTGGATACAAATTTTTCAAACAACAATGGTCACAAAAAACCTTTTTTCGAACAGATTAAACTCGTTTTTATCCGAAAAGTCCCTTTTATGGTCCTTTTTCTTTGGAAAATTCGTAGCTAAGGTCCATACCAAATCGAAAAACAAATTACATGGTCAGATTATTCACAAAATTTGCGTATACTTTGTCCAGGTCCCGAACCACACTCACCAACAAAAAAAATTTGTTGCCAGACACTAAAATGGTCCATTTTTGGGGCCCAAACACATTCACAAAGGGGGGGTGTGTGGTCTTATCGAGTTTTGCGAAATCTACCCCTGATAAATTTTTCGTTTTTTGCGTAGCCTCCCATCTGATGTTCGTTTTATTGCATTTTAACTGATAAATTTTTCTCGGTTGCGGCTTGGTGGGGGTGGGGGTCTGACTCCCTTGTGCATGTGTAGCCCCAAAGTGTCCCCAAGGGACGGAATAGGGCGAAAAGGACTTTGCCGATCTATAGTTGCATTAATTTGCCTCCAATGCCATATATACCTGCTGGGTGGGCGGGGGCCGAAGATATGGTATATCAACCATCAAATGTCAATAGGGCAGTTTGTCCTCTCTCCCCTCATTTGTAGTCTAAAATTTGTGTCCAAATTTTGACCCTAAAATACGTAAATATGTGGGATTTTTTTGCCATTAGGAAAATTTGGCATTTTTGGGACCAAAAAAAGACTTAGATATTTATGCTTGAAGAATAGGACAATTCATTGCTGGACTATAGAATAAATAATTAGTAATTTTTAATACTGTACAATTTTAAACCTTGAAAAAACCGTACAGTATACATCCCCTCATCCCCATTGTATGTTGTCCTTGTTAGCATATCCGCCCATTTTATCTCCTTGTTTCATTAAAATAACGCATTTTCCAAACAAATAAATTAATATATTTTTTAAACGCAAACAATACAATATTCCAGTATATTCAATATATTCTAAATTTATAGCAAAACCAATTTCCATTTGAAGTACAAAAAAAATTTTTACGTAAAATTATAACAACAAACGGTATTCAGAAAAGAAATTTTAATAAATTTATTTTTAGCTTAAAATAAAATAACATTTCAGTGCATCTTTGTGAATGTTGCTTGTGTTCTGATGGTTCTTTTGTTAACTTGGTTAATAGAAATGATAGGACCATCATTCTTCTCAAACTTTATCAAGTATCTTGGATCTTTGCTTTTGATTCCAATATTCATTTCTGTACGACTTTTGTCAGTAAGTTTGCTTTTTTTATGCATTAACTTTGTGGTTGCTTAAGATGCTTTGGTTTGCTGATGTGGCAGGCGCGGCACTCAAATACCGAGGACATTTCAGTCAAAAAATGCCTGATCTGTCACATGCTGCTTCCGATTTTGTCCACGCCATTTTTCTTGAACTTATTTTCTTGCTTCAAGCACTGATAATCATCAGCATAGAAGTGCCATTATTGTCACATTGGTATTCTTTTACCTTATTTTTTCGGATGTATTAAAGACTTATTAACAAATTCTTCATAACAAATTTTTCATCTTTGTGGTTAATATTTATTTTATTGTTAAATTTTTTATTATTTTAGCCTTGGTTTTGTTTACATGTCTCTTCTGCATTCATTGTACAGTTTTGACTACATTTGGATGAGTAACGGAGTCACATTGGTAAGTATAGTATTTTTCGTTCACTATGTTGCTTGATCATTCGACTTTATAGAATTCTCGGCTTGCACTCATCGAAAGATGCTGGGCATTTCATCTTGGTTTCGGCACTATTCTCACGCTGGCTACGTCATATTCGACAAATTTCTTTATAAATGGCTGCATTTTTGGAGCACTTTTTCCTTTTTTCATCATAAGCAGTTGTTTGATTGATGTGAATAAAGCCTCAAAACACTCCCATGCAATTCCCTCTATCCACTTCTATTATTTGGCTCAATCGATCACAAATAAGCTCTCGATTATCACATTTGGAAGAATTTGTTGATATTATTTCTGTATTATATAAAGCATATAAAAACATCATGTAACATTTAAGTGTCTATATCCTACTTCATAAACGGCATACTGTTTCATACTTTAATATTTATTATTTTTGAGTTTTAAGCTAATTTATATCTTATTAGCCGGTGATATGAATATGAACTTCGTTGCCCTGAGATCGTGCCGTTGTCTCCATACGTTAGTTCCATCGTCAAGTTCTAGGTATTTATCCAACAATGGACATGTGCCGATAATTTTTTGTTTTGTTTAGCGTTGGAAGTGACTCATTTTTTCCCCACATTGCCTCGGTGTCGTGACAATTCAAAGACTAGTTATTCAAAGACTATATATAAATACCAATTCAAATACTGGTTTAAAAATGGTTTTGATCATGGCCTTGTATCAGGTTTTAAGGTCTTTGGATTGGCTAGTCTTTGATTTGAGTCTTTGAATTGGATATTCTTTTGAGATGCCAGTCTTTGAATTGTCAGTGATACTATCTCCTCGACCACAGTTTCGAAAATTTTCAGCCCTGTTTTTGTCGGTTCAAATTCGCATCCCAGCTTAGGGATGATTTTTTATCTGTCAACTTTGCGCTTTTGCTAAATTCTCGGATTTTTTAAATAAAAAATCCATTTTAGATCTTTGTGTCTCTTACTATTTTTTAAATATTATAAACTGCAATCTGCGCTTGATATCCATGAAATTGAATTTTTCGGTTATCCATAAAATTCAGATATCAGGAAAATTTAGCATTTGACACGGCCTTAGATATGATCTATCAAAATTCTTTGCCTTCCCTTCTCTCTCCCCACACAGGACAGTAACCAGATTTTTTTCGCGGTTTATAGTGAGGGAATTCCCCCTTCTCCCTGGTTACGGGCTTACCCGCACAACCTGTTATTATACTCCCTCTGCAAATGTTGTCCGAGGTTTCTATACGTTAGAGTTTTGTTCAAGTAAAGCGAACCCGACTTTTGCTCCGGCAACTTCTGCTCCGACAGCCGACAGGGAAAGCCGACATCTGCTCCGGATGACTTTGCTCCGACGTGTCAAAAGCACGTACGCGTCAAAAACGCGTACTTGCCAAAAGCACATACGGGGACGGTTACCCCAGACCGGGCAAACAGCGGTATGTACGCGCTTCGAACGTGTCGCAGCATATTCCAGTTGTCGGAGCAGATGTCCGCCGGAGCAGTTGTCCCGCTCCGGTTGAAAGGACCATACCAACAAGTTTAGTCTTGTTCCTTGCTTGTATTATTGTATTTATTATTGTCATACTATTGTTGTAAAAACGGCCTTTAGACCAAGCTACGTGTACACATTGAACTCGTTCCGGTCAAGAATATTCAGTTCAAGAGCGCGATTGAGAGTGCAATTTTCCAGAAACTTTGGGAGCGCGGAGGATAAGAGACCCTCAAAAAGTTTTAAGAATGTGACAAAGCGAGATCTCTATGGGATAATCTCACTTGCATTTCCGTACTGGAGACGAATTCTAGGTCATTTGTTTTTTTATACCCGTTAATCGGCTATTTGACCTTTGCTTTTTAGGTGGTCTTAGTTGCCTCACTGTCAGTTCTGCCATTTTTTTATCAGCACCTCGTATTCTCGGAAAACTTATTGACGAAATGGACAATGAAAAAAGCCGAGAAATTGTAGCAGATGATTTAAGCACAAAAGTCGCTCGGTTTTGCAAAGGTAATTCCATCCAATCAAATCTCTGTTTAATTAATTCTCCATCTTTCGCCTCACTTGTCAGAAAATCTTTGGACTTTTCTCGTTGTCTTCTTACTTGGATCAGGAGCTATTGCAGGAAGATTGTATCTTATGCACACCACTGGTTTGTTCATTTGTTGGATAATCGCATGTGTTAAATCAACTAATTTGTATTTTTATCTTACTTGGACGTGCAAAAAAAAGTGATTCATTTATTTATTGCATAATTTATCTAGTGAATAATATTGCGTCTCAAATTTTTCTTATTTTTTTAGGGCAGTTGATTGTTAATAGTTTACGGACCAAAGTGTAAGTTTCATTTAATTTTTTCACTGATAATTTGGCTTATTAATGGTGGTTGGTAACTGTGGTCCTTTAAGTTTCAACTCAGTTCTTCGTCAAGACATGCAATTCTTTGATAAAAACAAAGTTGGTGAAATGGTCAGCCGCCTTTCATCCGATGCCTACATTGTCGGCTGTTCTATGTCATCAAATCTTAGTGATGGTGCTCGCGCATTAGTTACTTGCATTGGCTCCATTGGATTGATGGTTAGGCTATATTACTAATTTTGTTTAAGGTCTGTGTCCATTCGCTGTTGTCGCTGGTTTTTGGGGTGTGTCCATTCTCATCCGTCGCTGGTAGCTGGCCGCCCAGCAACGATTCAATTTTTTTGAATCGTCGCTGGCCCAACGACAACGCTTTTACGACGAACGGACACACCCAGGCAGCGACGGAGCCAGCGACGGAGGCCAGCGGCCAGCAACGATTCAAAGAAAATGAATGGACAATAGTGTGTCCATTCGGCCGATGCTCGCCCAGCGAACCGCGACCAGACCAGCGACGACAGCGAATGGACACAGATCTTTAGGCGTTTTTCTTTATAATGAAAGAAAATAACCTATTTTAATCAAATTTCTTTTTTTAACTGAATTCATATCCTAAACATGCGAAGCAATATGGATGGGCAAGGCAAGGTGGAAGATTGATCGTGGAACCCTTCTGCTCGCGCAGGAGGGGTCTGATATGATAAGAACAAGGAACACGCAAAAATTCGCAAAAACAAATTTTCAGAGAATTTCGAAAATCAACTAAATATTTGCATTTTCATGATATTAAATTGTTCAAAACCGGGTCCAGGACCGCACAAAACCCGAACTTCCTATCCGTCTTCTCTTGTTTATGTATGATATGAAGGTTAAATCGTTAAATAATGATATATTAAGGGCTTAAGGACAAAATTTTAAAAGAGAGATTAAAAAGAAATGATATATAAAATCTTGCATATTCTATCCTTATTAATTATTTGTTTTATAAGTGACCTGAATGAAAAGTAACCTTAAATTATATCATGAGAAATTTTTAGATAATGGGCTTCTCCATTATTTTTAAGGTTCATACTTCGTCAGATTTGTCCATGAGTGGTGCTGCTGTTATTCCGATAATTGTTGGTATTACTTACTGCTTTGGCAAATGGCAGAAGAAGTTAACAGTACAAATGCAGGAAGCCGTCAGCAGTACAAATCAGGTGTTTATGAGTTATCAAATCACTTTAAAAGTGCTAATCCGGCTTGCATTTATCAATTAGTTGGCTACTGAACGTCTTTCTAATGTCAGAACGGTGAGAATTTTTGCAGCTGAAAACAAAGAACTTCAATCATACAAGAACAAAATTGTGGAAATTTGGGCGATAGCGAAACGGGAAGCAAAGGCGAGAGGACTTATGTACGGCAGGTAATTTTTGTATCAAATACTGTAATAATTCCATAATAATAAAAAATGATCATTATTAGCTTCCAATTCATGGGTTATATTGCTCTTTCTTTGTTTTTTTACCGTGGAAGTGTTCTGATTAGTCAAGGAGTTCTGACATACGGCGATCTTTCCTCCTTTATGATCTATACCATTCTTTGTGCTACAAGTATTTCTAACATTCAAGCCTTTTATGCGGAATTGATGCGAGGTTTGGGGGCTTCCGCTCGCCTATTTGAACTTCGAGATTTGAAGCCTACTATTTCTATTGAAGGTCATTTTCTATCTTACATCTGACCATGTATTATCTTTAAAAATATTTAGGAGGAACCATTGTTAAAGACCTGAAGAAGGAGATACGTTTTGAATCGGTCGCTTTTTCTTATCCGAATCGGGAACCATTATTCAATGATGTCACTTTTCGAATTCCCGCATCATCAATAACGGCGATTGTTGGCTCATCAGGAAGCGGAAAGTCAACAATTGCACACTTGCTTCTGAGGTCCATTTAGCATTATTCATACACGAACAAATGTTCCTTTTAAGACTCTACGCTCCATCTCAGGGAAAAATAACTGTTGACGGAATTGATTTGCGAGAATTAGATCCATCAGGTTTTAGTTACCGTAAATCATTTGATCATTAGGCGTGGTATGTTTTAGCTTGGAGAAGAATAATTGGTACTGTCAGTCAAGAGCCTGTTCTTTTTTCGACTACAATAAGGGATAATATTTTATATGGTGTTGAAGATGGCCAATTGGTTACAGAAGATCATGTATTCTTTTTGCACCTCCTTTTTTTACTAACAGTAACTAATTTTGGGTTTAACAAAAAAATTTAGCTATGTAAAGTGGCTGAACAATCGAATTGTTTAGAGTTTATAAGAAGATTCCCAAATGGCTTCGATACAGTTATTGGTGAGCACGGTTCTTCCATGTTGAGCGGAGGACAGCGTCAACGTGAGTAGGATGGGTGTGAACTGTGAACCTAACCGGACCGGTATTGAATAGTGTATATATTAGGGTATTTTTATTTACCATTCTTTTCCCTTTCTGTATTGTTTCTGTTTTCTGTTCCATGGTGACGTTTCCTTTGTTTTGTTTTTCTGTTTTAGAATTTAATCTATCTCCCTTTTCACTGCTACTTATAAAATAATTTTTTAGGGATTGCAATTGCACGTGCTTTGATCAAAGTGAGGGAGCTTATTATGCGTAAAATTATATATTCTTATGTTTGTTTTCAGAAACCACGACTTTTGATTCTTGATGAAGCCACAAGTGCTCTTGATGCAACGAGTGAATATCTTGTCAGTTCGAATCGCTAATGGAATTTTTTTTTTGACTGTAGAAAATACTATGAAAAATTCAATTAAATTTGGAATAATAAAACTTTATAACCACTTAATGCAATTTGAAAGTAATTTGTCATTTTTTGAAATTGTTACCAGCTCATAAAACAGAATGATCTTTATCAATGAAATATTTTAGGTGAGAAAGGCACTAGATGCTTTGTTGGCGAACAGTGGTCAAACAGTCTTCATCATCGCACATAGATTGTCGACAATTAAGGTATGAACAGATCAGCGATACCACCCCCAAATGCCTTATGGGAAAATGCCTATGCCTAAATTTTGTGACCACATGGGTCCCGAAAAAGCGTCTTCGGGACCACAGGTGTCCCGAAGGAAAAAATAAGCGCGTACATGTCAAAAAAACATGGGGCTACCCCATACGTGGACGACTACCCCAGACCGGGCAACCAGCGAGGTATTAAAAAAATAGCTCGTACGTGGTGTGGATCAGGCATTTTTGTATTAGGCATTTTGGGGTTCTCCGAGATCAGCAGATTTAGCCAATTTAAGAACCAATAACTAAATTTTGTAAATTAATGTTTGAATATTAAACATAATCGGGTAATTTTAATTGATCATTTGGCCTGGCGCTTATTAAATGTACAATAGTTTAACACATCCCGCAACCTTTATGCTATATCATCAATAGTATAAAACCTGTACCTGTCCCACTGTCTTTATTCTTTCTTTAATAACTTTGTGTTCTGAGTAATTTAAAAATACTTCAAATTTCAGCATGCCAATCAGATTATTGTGCTGGATAAAGGAACAGTTGCAGAATTGGGCACATTTGAAGAACTTATTCAAATAGAAAATGGAATCTTCCGTCAACTGTTTGAGAAACAAACAGTTGGATGGCGAGATGATCAGTATTAGTTCAAAACAAGCCAATCATCCAACATTTACTCATATTATTTATTTCCCAACTTCACACTTTTGTACTGCTGTTGTTTAGTGGCTGATCTAATGAGTTGTGATAGAGTCTCGCCGAGAATTTGCCAATTTCTATTTTTTAGAATAAAATTTTTGCTGACTACATTCTTACTGTTTTTCCTGATGACTACATTCATGTATTTATTATTTTTGAAAAAAAACCTAATTCACTAAATATATTATGAAGCAATGGATTCGAGTGGACGGAAAGTGATAGTTGTAGACAATGGAACAGGGGTAAGTTTACGTGTACGAATGTCTACTTAACAAAGGATCTATAAAACGGTCGAAAGATCTACTGGTTAAAATATGCGTATTCGGGAAACTAAAGCTAAAACCATCTGGATTTACAAAAGATTAAGAAAAAGTAGATCTAAAAATGGTTTAGATCTTTGGACCGCTTACGTAATATATTCTCTTTTGTTGGTTTTTGTGATTGTTTTTTCCATCTCTAGTTCGTCAAGTGTGGATATGCGGGTTCAAATTTCCCGAGTCGGTTTATGATTTGATGATTTGGCAAATTCTTGTAAGAATACATTGCATTCAAGGCTTCATTTTCCCGTCCGCTGTCGGAAGACCAATGGTGAGATCCCAGCAGCTGCTGTCGGATAACGTCCATATCAAGGTCTGTGTGATCTTTTTAGTAGCGTCACATTTTCACGGCCCACATGCCCGCATCATGGTTATTTAGTCATAATCGCAATTGGTCCTTTCATACTTTTGCTATTTTAATGAATTTCGATATTCTAAAAAATGAGTCCCATATTGTGTTGTAGTGGTTCGGTTCGTCACTATTTTCTCATTTTATTTACTATTTCTTGCAGGACTTGATGGTTGGTGAGGAATGCACGGAGTTACGGCATATGCTCGATGTGAACTACCCAATGGAGAACGGCATTGTGAGGAACTGGGACGATATGGGTCACCTCTGGGACTACACTTTTGGGCCTCATAAACTCAATATTGATGCGAAGGTTTTTC
This sequence comes from Hoplolaimus columbus, assembly GCA_016433075.1. Classification (NCBI taxonomy): domain Eukaryota; kingdom Metazoa; phylum Nematoda; class Chromadorea; order Rhabditida; family Hoplolaimidae; genus Hoplolaimus; species Hoplolaimus columbus. Next base: position 2,164 of record JAEHOM010000445.1, on the reverse strand, counting down.
CTTTTCCGAACATTTTCATCAGTATTTTAATGACTTGTAAGGACTGTAAACTAATGCTCACTGAGCCGCCACTGAATCCAAATAGCAACAGAGAGAAGATGTTCCAAGTAAAGCAGAGTAAACTTATAGAATTTTATTGGAATTCATGTTCTAGGTCATGTTTGAACAATACGGCTTCCACTCGATTTACATCGCGATTCAGGTAATAGTCTGAAATTTTTAAGAGTATTCGTGATTTATTTTATGTTTGTCCCTGATTAGGCTGTATTGACTCTCTATGCTCAAGGCCTTTTAACGGGCATTGTTGTTGACAGCGGTGATGGCGTCACACACATTTGTCCTGTGTTTGAGGGTTTTGCCCTCAATCATTTAACAAAAAGATTGGACATTGCTGGCAGAGACATAACGCGTTATTTGATAAAAGTGAGTTAGAATAAAACATAGGATGCAATAATAAAAAAATACACTTAACATATTTTTGTTTTTAAAGCTCCTTTTATTGCGTGGATACTCTTTTAATCATTCAGCAGATTTCGAGACTGTACGGCAACTCAAGGAAAAGCATTGTTATGTTGCGTTAGTTTTTTCTTTTAATTACGCCAAGGAGTCATTATTTTTGAAGGTATGACTTAGAACAGGAGGGAAAATTAGCACTTGAAACAACTGTCCTCACTGAGTCATACATGGTTTTTTTTTGATAAATGACTCAATAAATGCGATTTTTTGATTGCGATTCTATTACATGTAATTCTAAAGCTTCCCGATGGGCGCGTCGTTAAACTTGGTGGAGAGCGCTTTGAGGCACCTGAAGTGCTCTTTCAACCCCATCTTATCAACGTGGAAAAACTCGGGCTCTCAGAACTCCTTTTCAGCGTAATTCAGTCAGCTGACATTGGTTCGAGAACATTTGCGTCGCGGTTTTAATTATGGCATATTTTCTATCACAGATACAAGACTTGAATTTTACAAACATATTGTTCTTTCTGGAGGCAGCACGATGTATCCTGGACTCCCATCGCGACTTGAGCGGGAACTGAAACAACTTTATCTGGACAGAGTGCTCAAAGGAAATACGGAAAACTTCCAAGTTGAAATCTGAACCACAGCATTCGCACATTCAATCATTTCAGAAATTCAAAATCCGCATCGAAGCACCGCCAAGGAGAAAGCATATGGTGTTTTTGGGAGGTGCAGTATTGGCGCATTTGATGCGCGATCGAGACACAGTAGCTCTTAAAGATAAATGACTCAATAAATGCGGATTTAAGGATTTTTGGATTTCAAAAGCAGAATGGGAGGAGAAGGGCCTGCATCACTGCATGAAAAAACTTGGGCTTAAATGATCTGAAGTTGATGCTCAAGTGACATCAAGTTGATACATTTCTAATAAAACCAGGACTCCATAAAACGAAAATAGAAAGATTTCCCGCAAAAAAAGCAACGCATTCGAATTCGCATTTTCATTCATTTACCGTTTTGTGCGGAAATTAACCCTTTCTCATTTTTCACTTTTACCCGAAGAGATGCTATTTTATGGAGTCTAGCCTAATTGCATATGTATGTGTTGCATCCGATCTGAAAATCTATCCATTAGTAATGAACATTACCGAAATCGAAGAACATAATCAAACATTATTAAAATCATGAGCAAAAAAGTCGACATCAAAATATAATATGTGTTTGGATAAATTCGCAGGTTTTGATATCTCTGTGTTTTGCGTTCATGTGTTTAGATATGTGCTCGGAGTATGTTTTGTATATTGCAGCCATATTCCAAACAAATTAACTCTCTGCTCTGACAGACCATCTATAGTACCTTACCATGGATTTTAGTGATGTTTGGCAAAAATGGATGGATGAAAAAATCAAATAAAAATCGGATGCAGTAACATATTCTATCCCATTCCTTCTTGATCTTTGTTTTTGTAAGATGTGGTAGAAGTGTTTGTTTTTATTTATTCTGACAATTTATTAAACTTTTTCTTATGCACACAGGTATTTACAACAAATACACATGTAATGGGAATGAATTAGGAAATATGGAATATGGGTATGGGTGGATTTTAAAAAGGATTTTTATTATTTAGGATTGAATGTGCGAATGCTGTGGTTCAGATTTCAACTTGGAAGTTTTCCGTATTTCCCTTGAGCACTCTGTCCAGAT
>JAEHOM010000444.1:0-11954 GCA_016433075.1 Hoplolaimus columbus | reverse complement strand
CGGATCTGGGTATTGAACTTGATAATAAACTGAAATTTGTTGAACACATCACTAATATTGCTAAGAAAGCCTACTCTTTATTAGCCCTTGCGCATTCGAGCTAGATTCGCACCTTGAATATTATTATTCACTCTGAACGGAATAGTAGAGACAGATGTTGTGATTCATTCAAATTCACATAAATTCACACACTGCAAAAAAATTCTGAACCTGCACATACACTGCAAAAAAAATCTGTATTTTTTTCTCCCATATTCTGTACACATTTTGATGGCAGAATCGGTAAGCTTTTTAAAATTTAAAACCGGTTTCTTGACTACTTTTCACATCAGAATTCCCACATCAATTTTTGGTTCAAAAACGGAGGTGAGAAGGTGAGAGAACAAAGCAATTTACTTTCTACTTTTTATTTGGAGTATTTTACAGCATTGGGATTGGACATCATCCATCCACATCACCCAACCAACTGTCCGACTGACTCACCCTTGCACCGCCCACTATCCACTATCATCTCTCAAGCATAATAACAAAAAGAGAAGAGAACAGTCACTATATATTTATGTTTATGTATGTGCTTTCTCTTCATTCATAACATAACATTGATTGGTTTACAAGTTAGTTATTTTTACAGTTTAAGGTCTGTCTGTTTCTGTTTCCATCCTCGCTGCTGGTCGCTGGCTGGGCAGAAGAGAGACAACAGAAAAGTGTGAGAGCGACCAGCAACGCACTCTCATTTTTCTGTACTCTCTCTGCCCAGCGACCATGAAACAGGTCTTTTACTTTACACTTGTTGTAAAAAATTCAATCCATTTTTTTACAGGTTTCCAATTCATACATACATTATCCGATTATAACTGCTGCTGTTGCTGTTCTTCCAATGATTTTCCACATTTAATAATGCGTCCATTTGGGCTTTCGCTCAATTTTGAAGCTTTTTTTTTTTGCGCTTTTTGTTCGCTCGTCCATTTTCGGGCGCAACTTTGATGCGTGAAACCACGTGAGCGCAACGGAGCGTAAGCAGGTTTGCCGGGACGGCAATAGTACGGATAGATGGGAAAAATTTTAGGCCAAAAATTTTAATGCGCAACTTTTGACCTTAACATATGTATTTAATTTAAGGATTTTTGATAGAAACTGGACTGATCTCTCGTCGGGATTGGGGCATAAATGGATTTTTACCACAAAATTTTCAGGGCTTCTTGAAAAATCTAAAAGTACGTGTTTGTCAGGAAATCGATTTTGCATAATAGAAAATGGGACCAAAAAATTGAAAGTCTTTGAATGAGTTTAAAATCTCAATCCCGATCGTATGTTCTTTTTGCCAGACAGTTAGAGAAAAAATCGGAATTTTAGTGAGATAGTGAGTAGAGCAACTTTTGCAAAAGATGTTTCTGTCTCTTAATCTTCTTAAAAAGTTATGGCCCAATCCCGATCCAAAATTCCAGTCTATAACCCCGATCGGGATTACGTAATTGATTTGCCTATATCAAGGAGCTGAAAAAGTATTAATCCGCCTTCAAAGATTTTTGAAAAATCTGGACTTATGGCTTTTGCATATATGATACACTAAATTTCAGACTTTGTAATCAGTAACACGTCAAAAAATTGTTGTTTAAAATTTTTCCAAAATAATTTCTATTTTGATTTTTCTTTTAATATTGCATAATTTCGATAGTGAAAATCTGCAAATCCGGACTGTTTTTTCAATTTTTGCTTATATTAGCTCCCCGAATATTGCCGTTTTTTTTGGACTAATCAAGGAAAACTGAAACCTGATGTTTGATGATGCTTAGACATTAATTTTTACACAAAAACCAAAAATTTACAAGTTTTCACATCTAATCCTTGCATTTACCGGTTTCATAAAGTTTTGGCAAAAAATTGTACTCCAAAATAAACAATGGAAGCCTTTTCCCAACCTCAAGAACATATTTGTTTTGGAAACATCGATTTAATCATAAAATTGTTCAATTTTTGACTTCTTCAATTTAGAGGTGCATTAGAGGTGAATGCTCCTTTTTTAGAGGTCTGTACATTTATTGTGCCCGTTTCGCGCTTACTTGTTCGATTTCATTGCTTCCTGTTTGTTTTATTTAAAAAACGCATTTTTTTTTCAGGCATTTCTATACCTATTTTCCTTATTGAACTGCGTACCTGAACTAGCCTTATTAGGAAACACTACCACACATCATCAACTGCTGTACCTCTTCATACACATCAACTACTGTGTAGTTTGGGGCCTTTAAAGCATATTTGCTTGGGCTCCTCCATAGCATGGCATTGAGCCCCGAGCTGAAATATGCGACGCACGTGGTCTTCTTCATCTCGTGGATTTTGCTCTTTGAAACACTTTACGGCGTATTTCCATTGGAGACAGCCGCCGCTGGCCATGGCCGGCGGATCGACACAGATCACTTGTTCAACCCTTTTGAAAGGTTTGCAATTTTCAGCATAAATTAATTGATTTGGTCAGTGGTTACCGCGTATTTTCTAAGTTAAAATGCTTGCTCGTTACCTCTTAGACTTGTTAGAAGCGGCAAAAATTTAAATTTTCCTTTTTTTCGAATTGATCTTTTCCGGCTAAAAGCAATTTTTTTACTCGAATATGTTTCTTTTGGAGCTAAACCGACTCAAAATGTCCGGAAAAATTCTTTTAAAAGCCTTTTTTGGAACTGATCAAATTTTGCCGTTTTCTAACGAAAAAAAAAACTGATTTTTCCCGCAATTTGATTTTCGGGAGAGAGGATTTCCCTCGCAATGGACGGGCCTATTTTCTGGCTTGCCAAATATTGCCTGTTGCCGGGTGTAACAGAAATTCAAAAACAGGTCAATTAGCTTACCAGAATTTATTCGATTAATTCTGTTTTTGAACTAGAGATCGACTGTGAACGTAAACTTGGATTCTGGATTTGGCTGTGGTCTGGATCAGGATTTTCTGGACTAAAAATCCAGAAAATCAAGAATCGGTCAAAATGTCTGGATCCAGGATCCAGAAATTCTAGATTGGATCCAGGTCCAAGGTCGCTTTCTATTTTGAACATTTGGCAGGCTTAAAAGCATATTAAAGGTCAAAAGTATTTATAAAGTGACTGTTGGGGCCAACACGTTTAATTTTCTCTTTAACTAAAAAAGTTTTTTTTCGCAGATATGGCCTCGTCTGCACAGTCCTGCTGTACCTGCTCCGTTTTATGTCATTATTAGTCGGTTTTTCTTCTTTTTTTAGTTTTCCACCCCTTTTTTGTTTCAGGTCCTCCCTCAATGCATTTGCAACTTTCTTGGCCTCATTTTGTTCAATGGCTTCAAGGACAGAATCAAGCTCAAGACCACGCCACTGCTGGCCCCATTCATCTGCTTTCGCGTCGTAACCAAAGGCGACTATCCCGAACTTGTTAAGGTTTGACACACAATAATATCTTGGTTAAGGACAAAACAGTGCAAAGTTCAAAAAATTGCACTCCAAAAATCATTTTTTGACATTTTGTCCGTAATTTTTTTTCGCCAAAAAACCTTTTTTAAGCTAATAAGCCTAGCCTTTCAAAATATAGCCTAAAATGAACTTATCAAAAGCACTTCAAACTCGTTTTTTATCACAAGTTATAGAGGGCACTGCACCCAAATAGCGCGGCGTAGAAAGCTTATTAAAAAATCCTTGTAATTTGAGTGTAAAAATCCATTTTTTAAAGAAATTTGTATTTTATTTGTGGTGATTAGCATTTTTCGCTTCATTGTAATCATTTTTTAAATTTGTTTACCTTTTTTTTTAGATTAACGTAGAAAGAAACTTACAAATATGCCATGAGGCCGGCCTGGAAAGTTTCATTTTTGAAGTGGTCACTGACAAACAAATCAGTTTGCCGCACTGTAGCAACCGCCTTCGCGAAGTTGTGGTGCCTGATTCGTACAGGTTTGGGCTTTTATTTTTTTCATAGGGCTCAATTTTTGCTATTTTCAATTCGAAAATTATTAGTTTTTCTATAAAAAAGGCTTTTAATGACGATCTTTTTTGAACAAAATCGACCCAAAATCGGTTCGTTTATTTGAATCAAATTAGTTTCTGAACTTTTGCCTATTTTCATCAAAATTTTTTTTTGAATTTTTACCTCTCTCGAACCCTCTTTCCAAATTCTTAATTTCGGGAGGGGAATTTCTGCCTTCCGGATAAGAGTCTGGTGATCCATTGTTATTCGGGTTGTTAAGGACAAAAAAAGGTGCCAAGTTCAAGTCTCGCGCTTTGCAATATTGTCTTGAGCAGGAGGTCAATATTCTCCGTGACGAAGATTGGATCGGTATTTATTATTTAACCTTTAAGTAATCAGTATATCTGCTTTTTTCAGTTCATTTGGATGAGGAGACATTGCTAACAAACAATTCTGTTGGTATTTTTTAGTTCAAAAAATTATTTCTACTCAATTTCTTTATTTTTAGCTCAATGGCATTCTGAACTTTTGTGAGGACGGCAGGCATCATTTTGGCCAAGGCGTGATCACTTATGCCCAGGGCGAGATTGTCAACTGGTATTTTCCTATTGTTTTTTAATGATTTATTTTTTAAAAGCCAAGTAACACAAACAAAAAAGAAAAATGTCCAAACTTAACGTAAAATTTGGTTGAAGCCATTTTTGAAATATGTCAAAAATCGAACTTTTTTAATTTATTTCTCAAATTTAAGGCTAACGACGCTCTCTGATTCTTTTCGGTTTGTTTTGTTTTTTTTCAAAATCATTTAACAGTCAACAAAACCGGTTTGGTGTTTTTAGAGTGGCCGATGACATGGGCAAACTTCGCTTCCAGCTCAAAGTATTCCATAAGCCACTGTTTGGATGGAAGGGTTCCTTCGTTGTCACCAATGTGAGAAGCAACAAAATCACTTTTTTCCGCAAAAAATAATCTTTAGGCTGGTGCTGAGCGGAAGGTGTCCTTTGATCACGGACCCGAGGGTTCCATTGCTGAAGACTGCTTCTTTAGTATGATTGCTTTTCGCGACGGATATTCGTAAGCTTTAATGAATATGCTCCCCCAAATATTATTTTAAAATTGATGCCATTTAGGTTTGATTTCATCGAAGGCAAGTATTTGTTGATTTGATCACTTGAGGCTTGAGTGGCAAATGTTTATCCATAGACCATCGGAAGATTTTTTTGCGAAATATCAGGCACAAAGATGTTTTGTGCATTTTTTCGCAGAAAATGACGACTACTGACTAGTAGTCGAGATCATGACTAATCGAGAGTGACTACTCGAGATTTTAACGGCCCGCTCGGCTGTCTATGTCTTACAAACCGTAACTAGGGTGTGCTTTCCACCGCGCTCTGTCGAATTGTGTGCTACGTCCGTGGCTGCGAATAGATGACCTGATAGCGTCCGTGCCGGCTTGGCGTAGCCTGAGGGGACGAGGGGGACGCGTTATCCGTTCCCCTTAACCCGAAATAGATAAAATTTCGGTGGCGATACAAGTTTAAAAATTTCGTTGAAAATGGGCGAGATTTGTTAGAAATGATCTAAAATCCTACAAATTTTCTTCGCTTCAACCTATCGACACCACTTTGCCGCAAAAAAAGTAATTTATTCAAAAACAAGCCATTTTATGTCGATTTTACACTGAAAAGCCACAATGTTTTATTGTTTTTCAGTCAAAAATTGTGGTTGCCGTTGCCGAGCAAAAAAAAAGTCGCCGAGTAGAAGTTGCGGCGATAAATTTTTCATCTTACCTCATACAGTCCCTCTCGGAAAATTTTTCTGACTACGTCCTTGAAACTCGGTTAGCTCATGGAAACAAGGGATGCAGTAATTCTCCCTTCCCTTTGAATACGCTATATATACGAGCCTTCCCTCCCCCCCTATAGAAAATTTTTTGGTGGGGGTAATAAAATTATCGGAACGCCAAAAAACTGTTTCTTATATTAGGCCCCATGTCTAAAACTTGTGTTGTAATATGTTTAAACGGTCATATCTTCGATTAGACAGCCTAGACGGTTAGATAGCCAACTGATTTAGTAAACATTTTTCTTTTAACGTTTTTATATTTTACAAATATATTGGTTAATGACTACTTAAAATGATATCATATGTAAATATAAGCATAAAAACTTGCTTTATTTTCTAAAAATTTTTATTTACTTCTTTCAATTTTTTCAGGCGAAATGCATGAAAAGAGGTAGCTTAATTGCGTTTACTATTTAGTTTGCCATACATATCTGCCCTCACATTTAGTCCATTCACTTTTTGGGACTTTTTGCAACAGCGGAGACGGTGGCTGCAGGGCATTTTTCTCACTGTTCACTCCAAATTCATACCAATCCGCTGCAAAATTCTGTTGGCCAGTTCACTTTATGCTTGGGTCACCATGCCCTTGACAACCATTCAGGTGTGTGCATTTGGGATTAAAATGAAAATTTAAATAATTTTTTTTTCAGATTTTTATTAGCCCATTTTTTCCACTGCCGCGGGCATTCCTTTTCGACTTTCTTGTTGTGTTTGTTGGAGCGGTCACATTGTACATGTACATATTTGGTAAACTTTTAGACCTATTAGATTGGTATATATATTATAAATATTATTTCTTTATTTATTTTTCAGGAGTGATTAAATCGTTCTCACACAAATATCGGTAAGAAAAGTTTTTGCTCAATTTGATTAATGCGTAAAATGAATTAATTTGAAATATAAGATATTTTCAAAATTTGCATTTCAATAATTAAAAAAATCTGATTTAGAAATAACCCGTGGAAATTGCTCATTTACACATTTGGCGCATTAATTGCCATCCCATTCAATGTTTGGATTGAGAATTTGGCCGTGATTCTGGGAATGTGCTCAAACAAATTTGAATTTTACGTTGTCAACAAAGATTTCAGGGTCATCAGCGTTTGATATATTATTATTTCACAGTTTTAACCTCTTTTCTCAGTTTCTCATATCATATCTCTTCAACAAGTTTGCCTTTATTCATTTTGCTCTAACGGCACACATTCAACAATGTCAGTTTTGTGTTAGGCCCGAGGACAAAGGAGTTTTTTTAATGCAAAAATTACTTTTTATGAATAAATTACCTGGAGAATATTTGATAGCTGCTTTCGATTCACAAAATAACTGAATAAAAAGACTCCTTTGCTTGTCCCATTTCTCTATGTGGCACTTTTACTTAACATTTTAGCTTCTTAGCTTTGACATCGACCCGTTTTTAGAGAACTTTTCACTTTTGTTTCACACGATCTCTGACATAGTAGTCCGATGATTGCTGATATAAAAAAGACTGATCTGTTGGCATTTATATCACCACATAATCCGCTTGACAATTTTATGCATTAGCTATTTCTTGATCAAAGAGTTAATAAATTATAGCAAATAAAGAAATTATACTTGACATTTTTTTTTAACTTTGTGCATATATGTCCGATCCCTTACACTTGTCAAGTACCTAATTCGTAAATTTAACAATTATGGTGGTTGTTTGAATCTAACACTTATGGACTGCTGAGCTCGAAAATGCTCTTCTCTTATATTCTGATCAATAGACTTTATTATCATTTTTCTCATGGACTTTTGGCTGAACTATAGTGATGCACCGCCAAGGCAATAAAGGCCATATTGGTAGTTTACTTATTAGCGTCCCAAATAAACAGAAAGGAATTTACAGTATTTTGGGTTTTTAAAACCGTAGAAGAGATCAATTTTGGGTGTCCTACTATATTTTTCTGTGAATTACGAAAAGAAAATCAAAAACTAAAATTCAACTCCTTTCAAACAAAATTAAGTGAGCCCGTTACACGACAAGTAGGAGTTGATACGCGATGCCAATCTAATAACTAAAAAAACGGATGATTCATGATTGTCTAACAACAGAGTTATTAGGCTAGATTAGGTCTGGAATGACCGTGACCATCTTCCTCGTCCTGTTTTTAATCGTAAATTTACACCGAGGTCTTCAATATGGCACGTTATCAGGAGATCTTGATCAGGAGCGTTGGACGGAAGGAGCAACTCAAATAGGCCATTTTTTAGTGTGGCTCATATGGACTCTAAAATAAGTGAAACCGAAAAATGTTCGAAAATAAAACGATGATGTTCTTATCTGTTATAAATCTCAGAATTTTGAACACGGATGTCCTTCTTTGCTAACTTTCGAGAAAAAACATTTTTGTTGTTTGGGGCAAAATGCCTAAAGCGATTTTCCCAGTTTAACGGAAGGAAATATTGGGTTGCTTAGACCAGACTTGTAGTCCTGATGATCCCGCATCTATTCAAAAGATCCGGTCTGAATCTATCAAAGCAATGATTTTTTTTTGACGATTTTTTCAAGTTTTGGCTGGAAAACAGAAAAAGCGGAGGGTCTTTATTGGCTGTATAAGAAAGTGGAAAAATGATAGATATTCAATAGGAGTTGAACAATGCCTGGATGGGTTCAAATAAAATATCAATACAAGGATGGTCAGATTATGTCTTTAGGACGTAAGGGCCAAAATACATCGCGAAATTTTCAATTTTGAAAAAAATTCAAAATCAGCCTAACTTAGGCCTAAATTTTTCAAACTCAACCATCAAACAATTGTTGCAATAATCACAGCAACAATTACCACCATTGTAACAACATTTACAAGCACCAAACAACAGATAGGAACATCAACAACAGTTAAAATAACAAACAAATTATTGCGACCAAAATAAAACAGTTAAAGTTAAAAAGATCCAACAACAGTTAAAACAGTCAGATCATTTTGTGTGATCCAGTCCCTCGGATCAGATCAGGATCAGATCATTTTTGAAAAATCCGGATCAGCAAAACACTGGTTATAAGTAGTGTAACAACTGTCACGACCATCACAACAACAGTTCCTATCAAACAATTGTTCAAACTATCATAAAAACTATCACAACCATTGTAACAACAGTTATAACTATCACAACCATTGTAACAACAGTTATAACTATCACTATCACACAATTGTTCAAATTATCATAAAACTATCACAATTATTGTAACAACAGTTATAACTATCGCACAATTGTTCAAACTATCATAAAACTATCATAACCATTGTAACTACAGTTACAACTATCACTCAAATGTTCAAACTATCATCAAAACTAATTAGAAACATTGCAACAACAGCTACAACTATCACACAATTGTTCAAACTATCATAAAACTATCACAACCATCAAGCAACATTTATAGACAAAGTATAAACTGTTACAACTGTATAACAACAGTTCCGACCATCATACAATCAACACACAACAATCGCAACCATAATAACAACTGTTACAATCATATATAACAGTTACAAACATCACAACAAGCGTAGAAACAATTATACAAACTGTTAACAGCAGTATAACAACATTTACAACCATCATATAACAGTTACAACAATCAAACAACAGTTAAAACAATCATACAACAGATACAACTTTGTAACTACAATTAAAATCATCACACAACAGTTACAACCTTTGTAACAACAATTACAACCATCAAAAACATTTGGAAACAAAGTATAAACTGTTATAACTAACAAAACAACAGTCACAACCATTGTAGCAAAAGTTGCAACCATTGTAAAACAACAGTTAAATTATTGTAACAACCGATACAATCAGCACACAACAGTTAAAATCATCGTACAGCGATTACAAACTGTGTAACAACAATTACAACCATTAACAAACATTTTAAACACAATTAAACTGTTACAACTAGTATAACAACAGTTCCGACCATCAAACAACAGTTACGATAATAAAAACAACAGTTGAAAACATAGGATAAACTGTTATAACTTATAACTTTTGTAACAAATATTGCATTCATCAAACAACAGTTAAAACTATCATACAACAATTACAACTATTGTAGCAACAGATACAACCATCACAGTTACAACCTTTGTAACAACTATTGCAACCATCAAACAACAGTTACAAATCATACAACAGTTACAACTAACAATAGTTCCAACCATCATACAACAGTTACAACCATTCTAACAAAAGTTTAACAATAGTTACAACATTAAAACAACATTTATAACATCACAACAACAGTTATAACCAATGAAATAACAGTTACAACACTACAACAACAGTTTCAACCATTGTAACACATTTACAACCACCAAACACCAGTTAAAACCATCAAACAATAGTTTTAACCTTTATAACAACAATTACAACCGTAATAACATTTCAAAAAAGTATAAAATGCTACAACTAGTATAGCAACGGGTACAACTGTTGTAACAGAAGTTACAACAACATTTAAACAATAGTTACAATAATCAGACAACAGTTAAATCACCATACAACAGTTAAAACTTTTGTAACAACAGTTACAACCATCACACAATTCTTGCTACATCTCAACAACAGGTAAAACCATTGTAACATGCTTTCCCATTGGAATTTATGCTATCACATTTTTATATTTGGCATTATATCTTAAACGAGCGTTAGAGAAGCAGACCTAACGCTCATAAATACTTAGAGAACACAGTTACTATGGAAACTACACTTTGAGCACTTGACAACCTCAAAAGGCAGTGAGTGTGTGGCTAAAGAAAAAAATAAGGCTTTTCTGAATGGATTTTTATGTTTATTATTTTTATATTATTATTAAACCTTTTTACATCACGAAAAATATTTAGTTAGTATCTTTTCTTTATTAATACGATATACATACAAAATTTTTCTAGTTATTATGAGGATGCCGAACTATATGGAAATTAAATCTGCACCAAATTAGTTATTACTTATTACCAATACGAATAATTTATGCGCTTCAACTATTTGAGCACAGTTGTTAGTCCATCGGTGAGCAATCATTTACTTTTTTTTTAAATATATTCATGGAAAATTTTAATTTTATAATTTTTTAAAAAATATTATAATTGGAAGAAAAAAATAAATTAAGGACGAAATTTCCGGAGCTGGAGCACTATGCTACTCACCGAACGGGCGAAAGCTGGCGGTTTGCACAGCGGATAGGCACGTGTTGTTGTTTGATGAAAAATTTCGTCGCCGTGACAAATTTGCAACAAAACCGGTGGAGGCCAAGGTCGGAGTTTTTGGGGTTTTCATAAAAATTTTTTTTAAATTTTCAGTACGGTAAAACAAGTTATCTGATCAAATGCGCAGCATTTTCGCCAGACTCCACCAAACTTGCAATCGGTCAAACCGATCACATTGTATTCGTCTACCGAGTCGGTGACACATGGTCCAGTTTTTTTTAAATAAAATATTCATAGAATATTTTAAAATATTTGTTGAAATTTTTACTTAAGGGACGAGAAGAAAGTGATTTGTAACAAATTTGCGCAATCCAGCGCTGTGATGGCAATGTGTTGGCCTAGCGAAAGCAAAATGGTTATTGGGTGAATTTTTTAATTGTATAAAAATTTGCATAATTTTTCATATTTAATTAACTTTTTAAAAATTTACCTAACGAATATTTTTTCCTTGAGATTGTTGGATGGCAAGGTGCGTTGTGCATCATCCAGTTCGAACAAATGCGCAACATTGTATCGAGCTGAAAGCGCGGTGACTGCATTGGCACAACAGTGGGAAAATCAAAAATAAAAATATTTTTGACAATGACAAAACTCAAATTTTTAGTCCAAATCGTAAAAGCTTCCTGTCTGGACATTCTGATGGCACAATCTTATTGTATTCATTTGAATCACGCTCCCAATCCAGAGTAATAAATGTTTCTAATTTATTTTAACTTTAATTATTTGGCCAAAAAGTTATATTTAAATTAAATTTTTCCATTTTGTTTTTGCATTTTAGGTTTGCGTTCATTCTTGCGCTCCACAGGGACTTATAATCTCAAATTTTGGAATATTGGCAGCCGGCACAGATCGGCGCATTGTTTCTTACACGGAACACGGACGACAGCTTCAACAGTTTGACTACAGGTCTAGTTTCACTGGATGATAATTTAATTAATCATTCGAGTAT
>JAEHOM010000443.1:0-11956 GCA_016433075.1 Hoplolaimus columbus | reverse complement strand
ACGAGATTGAGGACCTGGACGAGACCGGGGAGGCGTATCTGCACGAGGAGTTGCTGTCGCTGTTGGATGCCGGGCTGAGATCGGACGGCGGAGGTGCGTCCACGCTTTTGCACTGCTTTTAACAAAATTTCAATTATTGCTCATCAGAGGGCTATGAATATGTGATCTCCAGAGACCTAGCCCGTCGACGCGAAGGTTTTGCACATTTTCCTTGCAATCTTTTTTTAAGCTTACAAATTACTTATAAGCTCGCAAATGTCATACCTCTGGGTCCTACAAAAAATTGTCTTAAGGAGTGATAGTAAGCGACTAGTAGAAAGTTCGATTGATTTTTCTTAAATTTACTGTCAGATCTTAAGTATTCGCGTTTTTGATCTAAAAATATTTGCTAGGATATTAATGTCAATATTAGGAATTATTAGATGGACTTACCCCGTTGGCGCCACCTCAAAATATCATTTACTAAAGTCGCAAAATGTATTTTCTATTTTTTTTTTGTCTTCCTTACAAAAATTAATAAATTCTTCCTTACAATAATTAAATAATTACATTTTTTATGACAACTGATATTTTTAATGAAATGCATAGTCAAAATGTGCTTTCAAGTTTTTATTCACATTTTTATTTGCTGTAATTCAGAGGCGAAAGGCAAAGAGCCGGGCAAAGACGGTGAAGCAGCTAACCAGCCCGTGCAGGAACAACAGTTTGTGTTCGGCGACACTTTGGAGTATTGGGGCAACAACAACAAATCGGACACTGTGCGTAACATTTTTTTACTTTGTTTTATGCAAATTTTTGGCTCTTTTGTCACAGGACACAAAGTACGCGTTTCCGCCGGGCGTCGAGAAATTTGTCAAAATTGCGTCGATGAACTCTGAACTGCTCGCGCTCGCTGATGACGGCCAACTCTACGGATGGGCTTGGGAGAAGGGACGAGCGCCTGCAAATGTGCCACACCCTTCAAATGCGGCCCTCTCAAAAGGTCAGTTTGATTTGTTGGGACTTGGGACAATCAAAAAATTTTGACAAATCAAACTGTCACCAGCTTTTTTTATTGTGAGTCTCGTTTAGACCTTGTATATCAAACATTGATTTATCTTTTATCCGTCGATATTTTTCCAATTTACTCTCTCCAAAGGTAAAGCCATGAGGAAAAAATCAAACAAACACTTTCTGTTAGTTTCTATTAAAAATTTTAATAAGATTTGGCTAATTCATAGTTTATCAACAAAGCAAGGTTTATCAACAAGCATATGTTTAATCTTGATTTTAAGACTAGGTTCTTTGGCGATTTTATGACTAGATACTTTGGCTTATTAAACATAAGCTTCTTAAGCTCAAACTAATCTTATTGACTAACTATAAGCTTGAAGTATCTATTTAATAAAGTTCGGAAAAAACCACATTGACCCATATTTTGATATAAAATTTTTCTTGGATTTTTGAAGCGTTAAAAAATAATAATTCCCAATTAATTATTAGAGTATATGCGTTGAACGTTTAGACAAAGAACAGCAAAAGAAGGCGGACAAAATTGTGGACATTGAGACGTGTGGACTGCGCGCCGTTGTGCTCACCCAATCGGGCCTTGTCGGCTCCTTCATGGACGCGTGTTGTGGTCGCAAGTTGGCGGACGCATTTTTGGAGGCGCCTTCGGAAGTGCCCGAGCCGGTGGAGCGTCTCTTCTGCTGCACACTCTTTTTTGCCATTCTGTCCAAATCGGGAGTTTTGTATTGGAGGTTTGTGATTACTTTCCTTTTTTTGAATGAATTCATACATCGGCAATGGGGGTCGACAATATCACCCCAAAAGCTAAATTCTATTCACAAAAAGCGAATTTTTTTTATCAAAAATGCAATAAATTTGATTCTTTATAGAAGCTACTTTGATTTTTTCCGATTTCAATATGAGTTTCGAACTTGATAGAAAAAGCCGCAAATTTTTGACAAGGCCTACCTGGTAATTTTCAACCCTCCCGCTCCTCTGATTGTGAGTAGGATAATTATTTGCGAATGGGAAAAAATCTTTACATCATCTTGGGAAATTTTAATGTTTTAATGAATTGTACAAATACGTATCTAGTTGTGGAGCATTCAATTTTGCTGTAAAATTTTACCCTAAAAAATATGTTTTCAGAGGTGTTTACCCGTTTAACGAACGGCGCAAACTGTGGGAGAAAGCGCGCACCAAAAAGAAGCAGCCGACAAGTGCAAGCACCGACATTGTGGTGGGCACCGAAGTTCGGACAAAATCGACGCCCATTTACTCGGTTGGATCTGTGGCTGTGAACTTCACCGGAGGACTTCCAATGGTAAATGTTTTGAGAAATAATAAAAAATTTATATCAGATCGTTTCATAAAAAATAAGAATATATTTGTACATCATATGAACTCTAAAGTATTAACCTGGTTTTAAAAAGGAAACCCCAATTTGGGCAATTTTAACCTTACAAACTTTAAGACAGTTTTTCTGGACAATTAACAAAGCTGGACAATCCTCTACAAGAGTAAATTTGAATTTATAGAGATCTCATATGATTTTTTCAGAATTTTTGATCGAGAACTTTGATTTCTTTCTTCATAAATCATAAATCTATCAAAAAATTCTCATTTTTTTCAATAGACCTATTCACCTAATGACCTAATATTGGTTTTTTACTAAATAGGCTTTTGATCTTTGATTTTTTAGATTGGCACTTTGTACGAAGATGCATGGACGCTCAATGAGACCTGTCGTTTCCGAGTGCAAACCCCGGAGGCCTATGATTCCTCAACGAATGGAGGCCTGTTGGACAAAGAGAAGCAGCGGGAAAAGCGTGTCTCCTTCAGCTGTTAGTTTTTTTTTCTTTTTTGAATGCTTTTGCGCTTAAATCCCCATTGAAATTCACTTTAAAAAATTGTTAAAAATTATTGAAAAAATTGTTGCAGCTTTTGCTATTTTGCATATATTTTTGTTTAAGCCTTTGCTATGGAAAGTTTGGAAAAAAAATTAATAAATTTGTGAACTTAAAATTACTGGATGATGATGAACACAGCGACAAAACAAATTGGGTGCCCAAACTTTTAGTAGCAGTTGGCAATCGAAAAAGAGCCGCCCCAACAGCTTCAGATGAGCTGCCCGAGGGGAGCTCAGCCACTGCTGGCGACGGTGCCACCGGCGGAACTTCAACAGCGCCTCCCAACAACCAGTCCAAGGAGTCTGCCTGGGCCATCAAGGATGTGCTGTTCATACACGAGGAGTCCATCAACGACACCAGTGTGGTCAAAATTGTAAGTGCCTTTCATTGCACAATTTTCTGTATAAGACGCAAAAATTTTTTTGTAAATTCCAATAACAAGTTGCATTTGATTTTGGCTTTTGAAGACGATTTATCCAAAAAACTTACAAATATTTTTTTGGTTGACCCTTCCATTATCACAACGTCGAAATGACAAAATATGAAGCTTTTCGCATTTGTAAAAGCGGTTTTTCGATATTTTGATAGTCATATATTGTGTTTAGACCTTAAGTTAAGGTTAGCACTAAAACTAAAAACTATTAATTATAAACAATTTTTATTTAATTTTTGTTTCCAATTAAAGGTTGACGGAGCATATTGTGGTGTGGTGTTCAAGTCAACGCTGGAGCGGCTGGAACGTGAGGAACGCTTTTCGCCCTTTGATCTGAACAAGCTGGGCATTCGGCTGATGCGCAAAGATGATCTGGTTCCCGTGTCCACCTTATCCAAGGGCGCCACTCGAGCACCGGACAATTTCCAAAACAGTTTCAAAAGTGTACGCCTTCCGTCCAGTGTGAAGCGGATCATCTCGGTGGCGGTTGATTGGACAGGTTTGGTTTTATTTTATACTTATGCTATTACAATTATCTCGTTTTGATCTGTCCGTGGGACGTCAATTAAAAACGATTTTTTATATTGAATGTGTTTTTAGGCTTGTCAAATTCTTTCAACAAAATCTTTTTCAAGTTAAATTTTCTATCAATATTTTGAGAAAAAAAAACTCATTTAGCGCTATGAAAACGTCCTCGAGCATTTCGCATTCTGTTACGGTTTGAGTGTTTGAGACTATATAATTAACTCGGATCAAAGCCTGGGTCACGAATTTGTTCATTCTTCATACTGTACTTTAAATATGAGGTCAATTTTTGTTTTAGGCTTTCGAATTTTGTGTGAAAAGCGCCAACGAATGCATCTGCTTCGGGTCAGTTGTCTTGGCAAGCTGCTCAGTGATCATCCGATGCCTATCAACCTGAATGCCTTATGTGCTCCGGTGGAGGACAGTGTTGAGCCGCATCTGCCATCCGTGAACAACTTTGGCGACGTAAGACTTTTGCACTCTATTTTTAATTTTATGTATTATTTTTGGCACGGGCATTCTTAACCGTTAACCTGAAAAAATTTTAGGAAGGCATTCTTATTCTGCGCGACTCAACGGGCGCTTTTCAGCCGCTGTTGCGCAATGCAGCCGGTGGCTTCCAAGAACTGTCCTTTACCGGGCTCGGTCGCTTTTATCTGTTTGGAATGGGAATCCGGTGAATTTATTTATCGAATTTAATTAACTTTTTTCTTTCACATTCATTAGATATTTGACGTCACCAAGCGAGATCAATGTTCCGACCATCTGCAATGGTACAGATTTTTTAAAGATTATTTTTCCATTTATTTTATTTTTTTCAGAGCCTTCATCGCTTGCCAAAGGTGTCAAAGGTCAAACAAACAAAAACGCCAACCGAATGTTGCTGATGGCTGCACTGATTGCGCCAAGTCCCCATTCAGCCACACCCGCCATTGAGTCGTTGATGCAAGCCACACTGAACTGGTTTTCGATTTATTCAAATTTTAATTGATTAATTTTTTTTCAGTGACCTTCAATTGGTTCGGGACATTCTGCAAAAATTGCAAGGCTCCGCCGTCACACCGGACCAGCGCAGAGCTGTGTCGCTTGAGCGCATTGAAGGCAATCGCAACATTTTTCATGTATGCGATTTTTTGTAATTTTTTTTTTAACTTTTTCCATAATTTTTTGAGATTGCCGTGATGAATGCTTTTGCCAAAACCAACCGTGACCAAGCGGATGTTGAGCCGACAACAACATTCGGCGGAGACGACCCGGCCAAGGCCATTTCCAAGTGGGCTGACTCAAAGTGGGACAGCAGTGAAGCTGAGGCGGCAAGAGCGCGGTAATTCAAAAATTGATTAATTATAAAATGTGTGTATTGTATATTGTTTCAAGCATGCCAGAGGGCAGGGGGGGTGTCTGACCTAGGACTACTATCATGCCCGTGCGTACCAAAAAATCCTCACTTAAAAATTCAATTAAACGGAAAATTTTGCAATTTTGAAGGGAGCAACGCGCAAAGCAAAAAGCGAAAAATTAGTGAGGATCTGACAAGTGAGCTAATTTTTTTTAGTTCAGCCACGTTTTTACCTCATTCTTTTTATCTCATTCGAGGAAGCAATATTTTTATATGCAAGATATTTTTATGCAGAACATTCACTCATTCACATTTTTATACAGCATAAAAAGGCCACTTTCAAAACGAATTGGACATTCTTATTAACATTATTATACATTGTGCATTGTAAGATGCTTTCATACGTTGTTTAGTTTTGACAGAAAATGGCACGAAATGCTCGGCGGCACTTCAGCGCCAACCACTCGCTCAAAAACGCACCAGCAACAGGCTGCTGCCGCCCAACAGGCCGCAGCATCCAAAGAGTCCGGCAGCAGCTCAAAAGAACCAAGCGGCGGCGGAAGCGACAAAGGTGCGAGGAAGGGAGGAGTGTTGAAGAGCCAAAAATCGAAAAAGAGGCGTAAAGGTAGTCTTTGGAGGATGACAGAACAGAACGGAACGGGTCCCACACTATTTCGCAATTTTTTACTCAAAAACCTTCAAAACATCATTTTTTACATTTTTTTTTGCTTTTAAGAGTTAAAGTGAGTAGTGACCGATAGAGTGTGAAAATCGACTATTTTATAACTATGTTGGGTTTTGGGTAGGACACTGGGTCTATTGTTTCTTGCCCGATCTATGGGTTTGTGTCTCTGATTATGCCACACTTGCTTTCAGTTTTCAGGATTAAGGACTTTTTAAAATCCACAAAACCTTAACCTTAGGACAAAGATTTCATTAAACTTGGTGCTGCGAAATTTTGAAAAGTTGAATTCAATGCAAAAAGATTACAAATTATCCGCAAAGTCATCAATTTATTCATTTTTCCAGATTCCTTGGAGATTAAAGGTGAAGATGACAAAACAATCGCAGTTTTCTCGCCGGCTAGTTCACCCAGCAAAAAATCGTTGCCTGCTACGCCTAAAGAACGTCAAGGTCTTTTCCTTTTTTATGCAAATTTTATTTGTTTTTTACAGCCAATGGCATTGAAATTGTGCGCGAGTTGTGCAAGAGTGCTGTGCTGAGGGAGTTTTTCCTGGAATTGATGCAACAAGCGGATGTGAACGGGCAAACGCCATTCCAATGCGCCATCCATTTTCGCGCTTACACCGCTGCGCATCTGATTTGGGAAACCGCAATGGAATTGCGCGATTGGAATCAGGGTATGTGAGCATATTATATGTGTCAGATTTTGGCTAAAAAATAAATATTTTATAAGAAGCTGGTCGTAAATTGCTTAATTAATTTATATACAAAAAACAAAACCCATCTTTTCCTTTTGGTTCATACATCGGGATAGGCGGATGGGTCTAGGTCTAGGGTCGATTAGTAGGTTGCGCTGGTATAAGTCCTATTTGTGTCGATAAAAAATAATCGAATTTATTGCCTTTTGGTTAACACATTTTTGCAATTTTTTCGAAAGTTTATTGGAATTCTGAAGTTTAGGAATAAGGGTAGGGCTTGATTGCTACATTTGCTTTGATCCCTTTTCTTCATACTAAAAGTTTTGCTGAATATATGTGAAAATCCGCTTTTTTTAGAAAAGCTTTATAGGCTTTAATTTATTTTTGTCTTTTAAGATATCGCGGACCTTTTGGCGCAAACTTCAGCTCAACCCAATGAATCAATGCTGTTTGCTCTGTGTGCCAACGACACCTGCTCATACACGTGGACTGGCGAAGAGCACACTCCGCAGGACATCTTCGAGTGCCGAACATGTGGCCTCACGGGAACACTTTGTTGCTGCACTGTAAAATACTTTGTTTTTTGAGCCACATATTGGGTTTTTACCTCTATTAATAGAGCCTCCTCTATTGTTATCCCTATAATAGACCTTCATCACTCATCAGGCCTGTTTGATTAAATTAACTAATAAGAAATAGAAATTGCCGTTTTATAGAGTTCTATTCCAACCAATAGAGGCTCGCTCAACTCCAGCCCCACAATTTCGTGTTTTTAGCCTTTTTTAATATTTTTTTAAATCGAAACTTTTTTAGAGTTCCCATACGGGTAGGTTGAAAAATCACTGGGGCTTTATTAGAGGTAATACGATATATGTTTTAATTTTTGCCGTACATTTTTAAAAATTAAAAAAAATACTTTTAGGAATGTGCCTACACATGTCACCGAAATCATGAATGCAAGTGAGTTTTTTAAAATAAGAAAAAAAAATGTAATTTTTTTGCCAATGAATTTTGTGTGATTACTTATATTTTTAGGCCAAAACGCACGAGCCCAACCGCATATTGTGATTGCTGGGAAAAATATGGCTGCAGAGCACTGATCACTGGAAATTTGGTCAAGCGAGAACAGTTGCTGAATTTGATGCTTCAGAACGGGAAATTGATCAATCAGCTGAATTCCAGGTTAAAATTGCATTTTTTTTTGTTGTAATTTTACTAGTATTTTTGATTTTAGAGGAGAGCATCTGCTTCTGTTTTTGGCCCGCACTGTTGGTCGCCAGCTGATCGGTGAGTGAGTTTATGACATAAATCTTGATTGACAAGATTATTATGGGCTTATCTTACGGGTTTCATTTCATTTTTTTTGCATCTTACGCGATCTCCAACAATTTTTTCGCTTCTGGTAGGATTTTTACTAATAAATTTGTCAGATTTTCTCATTTTCATGATCTTTTCTTTATTCATGGTTTGAGGGTATTTCGTCAGAACCTTTGTTGTTCAGACCAAGACAATTTATCTTGTTATTTTTTTCACTCAAAAAAAAAACATTTATTTTGGTTTTAGAGCATGAAAGCTATGTGAAGCGTAGCAGAAGGCCTGGGCCAGGCACTACCACGACTGCCAGTGGACTTCGCATTCCGGAACACGATTTGGAACCGCCCAAATTCGCGAAGCGTGCACTTGATCTGACACTTTCGGTATAATTTATTTCACACTTTTTCTTTATTTTCTTGCATTTTTTTTCTCAAATTTCCAGAATTGGGGTGTTGTGAAAAGTTTGCTGGAAGTGGGCACAAAGAACATTGTCGAAGATGCGCAAATTTCTGAGAGTGCTTTCCACCTGGTAACTTAATAAATGCGATGCATTTTAATTTTTTTTTTTTTCATTAACAGAGCGAACATCAGGGCTCTACTCACTTGGATAAGTTCGTCTTCACATTGCTCGCCTTGTGCGAAGAATCGGTATGTTGAGTGTTGACAATCATTCGGTTTTGGGCATGATATGTCAAATTAGGTAAAAGCCATTTCCTTTTACTCTATTCAGCCTTAACAAATAATTTTTCTTCATCTTTCACAAAAAATGAGCTTATTTCGTAAAGGCAAGTGCTTCGATAATACCTAAAAGTCCAAATTCATAAAGGGTTATTCACAAAAAAAAAGAAGTTTTAATGCGAAAAATATACCTTCTTGCTAACACAGCAAATAGTCTTCACCATTCCCCATCGCATCGAATTTTTTTTAATTGATTTTAATTATTTATTTTTTTAGAGTTTGGACATTTTGCTCAACCTGCTCATTCGGCAAGCAAACCGAAGGTGTGCTAACAAAGATTTGGATTCCGATGTGCACGTGCTGATTTCCCGCTTCGTCCGATCTGTGATGCGTCTCTTTGTGCTGGTCATTCTGTTCTCTCCAAATGCCGTCGGAACTGTTTTGAGTAAGTAATCTTATGAAAATAACATACCTGATGACTATGGGTGAGTGTTTCACTTGGACCGTGTGTTCGACATTAGAGGGGGCCGATTTTCTTTATATTTGACCAAAAAGCCTTACTTTTTTCTTGTTTTATTGCATTTTTAAGCATTTTTTGTTTTTCCAAATTGTTGCGTTTAACAAGTTTGGAAGGCAATATTTTTACATTTGAATTTGACCAAAATTTTCTAATAAATTTTCAAAACATAAAATTCTCTACAAATGTTCTTCTTCGTTTTTCCTTCTTATCTTCTCTATCACCTCCATCTTACGTTGGAGTTGGACACCCCCCCCTTGGTAAGGTATGTAATTAATGCACTTTTTTGTTATTTTTCTATCTGTTTTCCTCCTATTCATCAGCTGCCATCTCCGATAATGTGTCCAAGGCATTTGTCCCCGTTGACTCCGCTGTCAGCGACTCACTTCTTGCGCCCGCTCAACAATTCACTCTCAGCAGTTCTGTCGCCGCGTCAGCTACCGGTCCACCATCAATTCGCGAGAGTCTTCAAAATTACAGGGCCGTTGCAATTTCAGGTTTTTTTTTGTCAAATTTCATTTCTATTGAAAATTTTTCATTTTTTGACTTGTTTAACAAGTTTATTTCCAATTTCTCGTCAGGAATGCTTTCACTTGTCCGCGCGAGTCTTCCCGGACTTGCTGGCCTTGGCAGCACATCCGACAAAAAGGATGCAAAAAAGAATGTTGTCTGCTTTGTCAACAAATGTCGTCGCGTCTTTCAGGTCATTCCCACATTTTTGGAGTTTACTTCATTTTTTTTAAATTTTTTCTTTGTATATTTTTTTGAAAAGTCTATTTATGCCTAATTTATATTTTTCAGACTTTGCTCAGTTATTCCATTAACGAACTGATTGGGATGGCCGACACGCTTGTGGCACCGCTTCGACATGGCATTGTGAAGCCCACCAGTACCATTAGCGCCAACGAGGACGTGTTGGAGATGATACAGAAGCACCTGAACAGCGAACAGGACCTGTCTTCAATGCTTAAGGAGGTGTCCGAGGGAGGCGGCAACTTGGCCACAATCATGGCTGGGAGCAGCCGCATCAAGAAAGTTGGTTTGGTTCAATTTAATGACAAAAATATTTAATTAAATTTGTAAAAATGAATTACTTTTTAATTTTTCTTCTGACAAATTTAATTCTTTATTCAATTAAAGCTTATCGAGATGCGAAACAATGAAGGCCAAAATCGACAGGGTGGAAGAACGGGCGCAAATGATGAGCTCAATGATCAGCCATCACCAAGTGAAGACGAAATATCGAGTAAGGACATTTGACAAAAATATGTAAAATAACTCAAAAGATCAAAAAAGAAATAATATTTCTCCACTACATAATTTTTTGTATTTAGTACCAATTTAAAAAAGTTGTGACAATTAATAAACATTTGTTTCCTTCAAGAATACGAAAAGCGGTATTTTTGCTCAAATTTTAGAAAATGAGATATTAATTGCTTGAGAATTACGAAAAAATATATTTTGTTGCTTGTATTTAGACGAAGAAGACGAGGATGATGAGGAGGTGGAGGGTGCTGGGAACCAAACCTTCCAGCGAGCTCGCGAGAACTCCAGCACATCCATGGACAGAGCACAACGGGAGCGGACAGTGTCGGGCGGTGGGCGACGCGAACGACAGGAGACGGGCGTGAGCGAGGCGGGCGAAGAGGCGGCGCAGGAACAACAGAGACGGCAACGGGAAGAGGAACAGCAACGGGGCGAGGGCGAGGAGCAGTCCGGCGGGGAGGGGGACCAGCCGATGGCGGAGGAGGACGAGCATGACGACGAGGACGAAGATGCGAGGTAAGCGAGTGTAAATGTTTGGTGGGATGGGGAAGCACGTAACCAGAAAAAAATTTCGAGGGTGGGAAGGGACTGAAAAGTTTTCCAAAAAAAGTTTATTCACTTTTTATTGCACTTTTGCTGATTATTCCTCTCTGCGCGGGGGGAGTTCTGATTCCCCAACCCCTTGCCGAAATATGAAGCGCACACAAACCGTTCAAGTATTGGCTCTCTTGACGTTCCGCCGACGGGTGTCGCTGCTGTTGCGGTGGTGGTCCGTTCCGCTTCCGTTCTGGCGCTTCCGCCCGTGTCCGTTGCAGCAGCGACCGCCCCTCCGGCCGTGTTGTTGTTCGTCGGTTGATTTGTTGTTGATGCGCCTCCGCCTCCTCCGCCTTCGCTTCCGTGGAGTCGCGGCGGACTCCGTCTGCCGCCTTCCGCAAAGTTCGCCTCCGCTCGCATCAACTCGGCCATATCAGTCAGACCGCCAATACCGAGCGCTGCAAAAATTCGGAATTTTTAAGTTGACATATAACGATAAAAATGTCGAAATGGCCAGAAAAGAGTGCCAAATGTGTAGCTTTAAAAATCATTTTGCGGTTTTTCTATAAGTCGACAAAATTTAATATTTTTATGCTTTTTTTTTGTTTGTTTTTTAAACAAATAATGAATGAAATTTGAAAATTTTCTCCGGCGGCACATGTCGCCATTGCCGGAACTTTTCCATTCTTAAAATTGATCTTTTACAAGCACGAATGGAACAGATTTCTTCAAGAAATTTGGATCAAAATTAGTCAATTTTTTTCTCGGCATCGCCAAAAATGCTGTTTTGGCAAAAAAAAATCCAAATTATTTTTGGTTGAACTCGCTATTTTGTTCTTGATGTGGTTTTCAAAGTGGTTCCAAAGGTCAAATATGTGTTTTTTTAATTTTCATATGGCCAGAAAATGTATTGAGAACTGACGGGATGGTGGCTCACGTTGGATCACTTCCACGCGCACATTGCTTTCCTCGGCTCCTCCTCCAGTGCCGCTTGGCCCGATATTGGTGTCTCCACCGCCACTGAGCAGACTGACGGGAACTGTGGCCGTGTCATTGGAATCCGCACCTTCC
>JAEHOM010000442.1:0-11968 GCA_016433075.1 Hoplolaimus columbus | reverse complement strand
TTGACAGAACACACTCCCTCATCATTTCTTTTGTTTTTGTTTTTGCTGCCCTTTTTTTGTCTTAGTGTGCCCCTTTTTCAGAAATTTTTTTTGTGGGCAGTTGGGGGGGGAGGGGGGGGGGGGGGTGGGAAGTTCGGATTTTTTGCGGTCTCTCCTAATTTTTCGCTTTTTATTGCATTTTTACTACTAAATTTTTCTATTTTTGCGCGGTCTCCCCATCAAAATTTCAAAAAATTTCTTTTTATTGCATTTATAAACAGGAATTTTTTGGCTTGTGCGCGCGGTGGGGGTGGGTCAGATAGGCAGATACCCTGTTGTCTGGTATAACTTTGTTCCTATATCATCAACTCCATGATCAATGATCACTTTCTAATTTTTAAGTGATCTGTAATGATTTCCTATGTTTAAAACAAATTGTCGCCATTCATTGAAGCCCAATTGTAAAAATCCCTTTAAATTCATTCCCAGTGGATTCATTCCCGGTGGAGTTTCAAAAATAAGCTTATTTCCTTGTTAATATTTTGTTGAATAATTAATTAAGGATCAAGAATGCAAAATGATCACCGTTAAACTGAAGCGGGGACTCCTGTGAGATCACATTGTCGATCCCAGTGAACAGTTCGTGCATTGTTCTTTTGGTCTCCAGCCGGGACTTTTGGTAACGGTAGCCAGTCCTGAGGCGTTCTTTACGATACTTTACAGAATTCCAAAGTTTGCTCAGAACATTTTTTGCCTTTTTGAATAGCCATTTGCCGATTTTGATTCCCCAGAATACCACAGGCACCTTGCGCATCATCAGCTCAGTCAGACTTGTTTGGCCTATTTTTTTATTCAATAGAAATATACTATTCATTTTCTATATATCCCGGACACCAATCCAAACCAAAACTGATGAGCAATTTAAAATAGATTCATTTCCGCTCACTCAGATGTCCTGATAAGTTTATTAAAAAAGCACTTGTAAAAATTAATGGAAAGAAATTTTACTGTATTGATTAATTAATACATCCGATATTTGAAAGCAAATTGCAAAAATTTGACATTTCAAAGCAAAAAATTTGACATTCTTATCCAATGAAAATGGCGTTTTTCCCTAAAATTTCGGGTTCATTTGATGATTTTTGGTTAAAATTATTATAAGCATTTGGGGGTATCTCATGTCAGACGTCAGACCTGTGAACATGCCGCGCATTCGGGCAAAATAGTCACTGAGTTTGGCGAAGAACAAGCGCATCAGCCAATTGCGTTTGCCCAAAGACTTGCGATAGCCCCATTGGACCAGCGAGTCCAATTTGTGGAACAGCCAGTTCAGGAACTGCTCGACCTTGGTCATCTCCGCACTCGACTTGGCGAACAGACGCACTTTCTTCTGCGTAAAATGGGCCTGCTCCAGCGCGAAATATTCATCCGTGTCCTTGTTCACTTAAAAATCGGATATCATCAGATGTTTGTGAAATTTATTTTAATTTATATACTAGAAGCTATCTCGCACACGCAAAATATTTTTAGCTCCCAAAGGAGTCTCGCTCTGGGTTTTGTCTGGTACAGTAAATTTCTCAGGATCAGTCCTTACTATTTATTTGTTTTCACTTAACGTTTTAGTGTTAGACCAACAAGATGCCCCATATGACGTGACCAATCACTTATTTAATATTTGCGCACTAATTTAATGATTAAAATAGTAATATTTTTGCCCACTCTCAGTGTCCATCTCCTCAATTAGGGCCTCCAGCTCATGGACCAATTGATGTGTCAGCGGCTCATCAGTGTCAGAGTAACCCAGCTTCAGTAACACCTCGTAGCCGATCTGATAATAACGCATCTGATGGTTGTTGTTGTTCTGCATGACCAGCTCCAACTTGTGGTTGAAGTGAAAGACCAAAGTTGCTTCCAGCGCAAAAAGTTTCTTGCCCAGTCGGGCCAACACGGCCTGCCGCTCTTTATCCCCGATGTTCCATGCACTGTCCGCCAACGGTAGGCGGAAGGTGCCACCGCCACCGATCAGCGCCTGGACGAGTGTGCACTCCTCCGTATTGCCTTTATTATTGGAAGACTTGGACGATGATGCACATGTGTTGAGACTTTTGGCCCCGAACATTGCACTGAACTGCTGCTTCTCATCCATCAGCTGAGGTTTTGTTTAAAAAGTCAAAAAAAAAAATAGATTGAAATCGAAATATGCATTCTCTATAAACTGCAAATAATAATTAGTTTCTAAAAGAGGTAACTGGTGGAAATTATTTAAATTTCCCAGTAGAAGATACTTCCTCAGAACAAGATACAATAAGATTCAAACGTTTTTCCCATCTTCTGCATACATTCTTTTAAGAATGCGATTTGTACCTTATTGGTACCTTGATTTTCCTGGTCTTCCCATGCTATTGTTACCGTACTTTTTCGGACTCCCGTCTCGCCACCGTATGTAGTGCAATGGCAAGCGCATAGAATCGTGCCTGAAGGATCAGCGTGAACACATGCAGATACTGGTCATGGAACTCCTTGCATAGCTTTTTCTTCGTCTGTGCATCATTCTCCTTCAGCAACCAGTGCTTTGCTCTCGTTTGAATCTGAATTGGTTTTATTGGGTCAAATTCAATTTTTTTTAACTTTTAATCACAGGTTCCTGATTTCAAAAAGTGGTCCAAATAATCCCTTGATTTTCGCGAAAAATTCCTAATTTATTGACATTGTTTGATGTTTAACGATTCTGCAAGACATTGGCGGTAACCTGTTGCCTCAGCTCCTGGTCCCCGTTGATCTGTTCTTGCCCGTTCAGCTCACCGCCGTCGTCCATTCCATCCTGTTGCTGATGACCACCTCCAACTCCCCGTTCGGCCCCATTTCGTTGTCTCCGATGCGCACTCATCGGGTCGTACTTTTCCTTGGCCAGGCTGACCATCAGTTTCCGGAACAAAAGGTCGACCCGTTCAATTGTGTCCTTGCACATTGCCTCCAGCAAACTGGACAGGTACACAGATTTGGACAGGGGCTCCCTTCGTCGCTTCTGTGATGCTTGCTTGTTCGGCGAGCTGGAAAGAAGGCGGACATTTATATTTGACAGATAGGTACTCTGTTCTGGCAAATTACGTTTGCTAAATTTTAAGTAATTTCCTTTTAACATAAGTTGTAACGACCATAAGTTGTAACAACCACCTATTCTCGAATTTTCACTAATGATCCTTACCGTCTTAACTTATTCGACTTCTTATAAGCGATTACTTTGGCTTTTGCCGTTTTGTCTCTGGTCCCAACTCGTCGTCAGTGATGCACTGCTCCACCTCCACATCGCCGAACTGTTCCTCTTCAGGCACAGTTGCTTCCTGTGCTGCTGGCGGGCTCGGCTCCACCTCCACCCATCCCACAATCTTCTGTTCCCGCTCGTCATACTCGACCCTCATGCGGTACTCGTTGGCCTCCAGCTTCCGCACAAATTCTCCCACATACACCTGGTAATGCTCCAGGAACTGGTCATAACGCGCAATTTGTTGGTTGTTTTCTGAACAGCAAATTTTAAAAAATGCTATTATGCTAAATAACTGAAGAATACAGAATTTCTGTAAGAAAATATAGTGAAATTCAAAAAAGCTTCAGTAATATTTTAAGGTTTTCCCACAAATTGAATTCAGTAATTGCACATTCTGCTTCCGCTACAGGTTTCGGGTTCAATTTGAAATGAACAAAAAGCGTACCAATGTGCAGTAAACTCTTCAGCGCATGCGCGTACACTTTGTCCCCTTTTTTGATGAGGCTGGATATGTCAAGGTGCCATTTCCTAAATATGTCTTCTAATAAAATGTTCTTTTTTCGAAATTTTTCAAGGTCTCTACTCCAATTTGTCGACAAGCTCCTTCAGCGTGTGTCTGTCTACACCACGGGTGACCTCGTCCAGGTCGTGCTGAAAACGGCTGACCAGCACACGGTGCAGGTCCCGCTTCGACTTCACCTTGTTCACGCGAACTTTGCTGAGAATATTCTTCAGCGACTGGCTTATCTGGTTGCTAAAATTTTAGATTTTTGGAAATTTTTGTAATCACA
This sequence comes from Hoplolaimus columbus, assembly GCA_016433075.1. Classification (NCBI taxonomy): domain Eukaryota; kingdom Metazoa; phylum Nematoda; class Chromadorea; order Rhabditida; family Hoplolaimidae; genus Hoplolaimus; species Hoplolaimus columbus. The sequence goes on along the minus strand of JAEHOM010000442.1, from coordinate 7,933 downwards.
GAATGCCAACCTAAAATAGTCCTCCACCAGACGCCAGTCTTTGGTGTCCTTTTTGCCCAAAACGGCTTTGGGTCTGCATTTTCCGTCCAATTTCGGGTCAATCTCCTCATACTTTACGTAGCACTCGAACTCTTCAAATTCAGCGCGTGTAACAACCTTGTAGGGCTGGAACACCCTCTGGATTTTCTTCCATATTTTGTTTAGCGAACTTTTCTGACAAAAATATTTTTTATTATTTTATTAAAAATTAAAATATAGAAAAACGATAAATTAAAAGTATTTTGAACATAAAAAATATAGAGTAAAACAAATGTGAATTTCAAGCAAATGAATACAAAATTGTGAAAGTTCATACCAAAAGATTTTTTTTTCATTTTTTAAAGGTTATTCTTTGAATTCTGACTTCCTCGGCATCCGCTTTCAACAAACGATCCGTCTCAATCGGCCCATTTCGTATCACACAGACTAAGGCTAACAGTGCTTTCTTGATTTTTCCACGAAATTTGCCGTCGATGGCCTGCTCAATCGTATGTTTCGATTTATTTTTCTCCAGATTTTCGTACTAAAAATATTTTTCAAATTTTTGAATGGTTACCTCCTCATCAATCCAATCAAACACCAACTCTTACGCTCTTACCTCATCAAACACCAACTCCAAGTGTTCCAAGTGACCAGTTGCCAACAAGTTGATGAACACCTCGGCATTTGTGCCCAGCATATTTTCGCCAGCCTCGAACAATGCCAATGCGTCCTCAATATACCAACAATGTTTTTTTTCTTATTTTAAAATTATTTAAAATAGTTTAGGGTTTCAATTTTCAATACAAGAATAGTTCAGACCAGGATTGTAAGATAATTCGAGCTAACTCCGATTTTTTTAGAAAGATTGTTTCTGTAGATCGCCCCACACTTCCACTTTTACCTGCTTAGCTTTGACATTGTCTTGGCTGAACGATTCCCGTTCATCACGTTTTGCCTCCAGCAACTTCTTGATCAGCTCCCTGAACGCTTTCTCCAAGCCAATCTCGTCGTCCAATGCCGCGGCGAACTCCTTCCCGTACATTTGTTCGTACGCGTCATCCACACTTTTGATTTGTTCGTTGTTTTGGGTGACCAAAACCTGAATTTCAGAGAAATTTTAGTGTTATGTAAACAAAATTTTTCAAAATAAAATGAAAATTTCGCATACATACCGATATGATCGTGTCGTAATCAGTGCCAATTCCCTGAAAATATATAAATTTATTCACGCTTAATTAAACAAATTTTTGGTTCGATTTTATATAAAATTTTTAAAAGATTTTATGTTTGTAATACAATGACCACGATTGCCTTGCGTAGCAATTTTGCACTCTCCTCAGCTTCAGTGAGCAAATCACTTTCGAGAGCAAAGAATGTGTCAGTCGCCTAAACAAAAATCTAAAATTTATCTGAACCGGAATTGCTGCCAAAATCTTGAAGATTCTTAAAGGTCAACAAAATGACTCAATTTTTCCGATAATTTATTTGGAAAAAGTTCCGGTTTCGCGCAAGAATTGGAGATTTAACTAATAAGTAATAACGTTATCATTTGTATTGGTTTATATTTGAAGATTGCTATTGGTCTGTATTTGAAGAATAAATTATTTGCAATTTTGGCTATCGCTTTAGGAAATGTTATTATGTTGTGCCATATCTCTATCTATTAGTAGTCTAAAACTCCAATTAGTTAAAAAAAAATCTTAAATCCGGGTGATTTTGTTTTTCATATTGGATGGATGTGACTATGAATTGAGTCGGTTAAGGATTAAAATTACATCCGAATGCGTTGATAGTGCTGGCGCGTCCCGGACTCTGTCGACAATCAGTTTAAAAGCATATGCGGTACTGCCGGTGAATTCCTTGTCAATGACGCACTTAATTGACCCGTACTCGTCTCGGCGATCAGTCTTGTTTGGTGCGCATGTTTTCGTTTTCCTCGTCGCATACTAAAAACAATCAATAAAATCAATGATGCTATGCGATGATCAATCAATAAACCGCAGCACTTCTTTGAAGACCAACTGCAGATGGTTCAGATGCTCGTTGGCGAACATTTCCCGAAACACACGCCCGTTACTTGTCCTTTTACACTCACTTGCATCGCACAGTTCTTGTGCATCCTCAATAATTTTCGAAGCAAATTTTTGTTTTGAAAATGATTTAAAAAAACTTGGTATGCAAAATTCAAATGACTACCGAACTGATCAATCGGAGAAAATAATCTCAAAAAGGTTTGTCCATAGCAGACAAATACAATTACAAGTTCATAGTTCTAAAAAGCTAAAAACCTCACCTTTTCGACCTTCGATGTATCCGTTAGGTATGGTCCCTCCAGTCGGTTCCCGTCTAGCAAATCGAGCATCAGTTTTTCAAAGGCGCCATTGCCGCTGATCCGATCTGCCAGATCCAGCTCCAACTCCAATGACCGTTCGCATTTGCCCTTCTGCTGCCTTTCCGCTATCGGACAGTCCATCTTCAGCTCATACGCGTCCTTTAATTCGTCCAACTCGGCGTTGGTCGCCTTCACAATTACCTTCAAAAACAAATTTATTTTTGATTAAACAAAAACTAAATTCATTTTTAATTTAATAATAAATTAATTTAATTTCCAAATAATTCAGTGCTTATTTTTTAACAAATACTTACATCGGCCATTTGCTTTTTCTCATTGTCGCCCACTTTTTTATTCTAAAAATTTCCAAATTTTTGAGTGACAAATTAAAAATTTATGTTAAAAAAATAACATGCCCATAGAGCGTGTCTGAGTTTTTCTGCGCGTTTTATGGCCTCGGTGCTCAACACTGGCTTATCCTTAAGTCAAAATTTTTCTTTTTTTTCTGGAAATTTATGCACACAACCTTGAGTGGAATCAGGCTAGGTTGTCTACTTATCTTCTTGCTATAAATGTAATCAATAATCGCCTTGAATGCATTTCTGACGCGGTCACTTAAGCCTCGGGCACCGTTAGATGAATCAAGTACTCTTTTGAGATCAGACTAAAATTTATGGAAAAATTTGAAAACGAAACGAAAATTTGTGGATTTATTCATTTTAATTCAGGCTCATTTCAAGAGGAAAAAACAAAAATCCAAAAAACCAAAATGGAGTTTGAAAAAATATCACAAATTATGAAAAGATTCGATTAATTTGTCCAAACATCGATCGTATTATTTGAAATTTTAATTTTTTTTACTTTCTCCAACACCAGCCTCAGGTGGTCCGGATGTCGGTTAGCCATGATTCGGATCAGCTTCCTCACAGTTTGATCTTTTTTAAACCCTTCCTTCATTGCCTTCTTCAACAGGTCGATGTCCTTAAAACAAAATTGTATGAAACAATTAATTTGATTAATAACAAAATAAAATTTTTATTTCTCTATAAAATTAATGTCAATGGAATGGCCCTCACTCACCATTGAAATCCATTGTGAGCTGGCCTCAAATGGTAAGCCCTCTTTCCGGTTCGCCTCCAACAAGTCCAACATCAGCTTGCCAAAATGGATGTCCGCCGACAACTTCTCTCTGATCACGCCAGTCAGGTCGCGATCATATAGCAAATGGTAAATGCGCTTGATCAGACGCAATTGTTCGTTGTTACGCGCACAAATTATCTGTGAATTCATACATTTACTTATACATTGAAATGAAATTTTCTCCCATTCTTTTTTGTATTTTCATGAATTAATTTATGAAAAGCATTAATTTAACCAAATTTTCAATATTTACCAAAATTTTCGAAATTTTCTCAAAAATTTATCAAGGGAGATTGTACTGTAGTGCCTTTTCATAGTTTTCGGTCTCAAATGAATGTGAATAAGAAGGAATTTTTTATTTGCTTACTTACTTCAATGAGTGTTGTTGACATTTCAGCTTCCTTGACATCCTGAAAATGATTTTTGCTTTATAATAAGTCATTCTTTTTAAATTTACCTTATGCAACGCATCATTATATAGTGTCATGGCATCTCTCTTTGCCCTACGGATAAGGCGTGCCCAGCTTTTATTTTCGTGGACCTTTGGAACAAAAATATAGAAAAGATCTCTTTTTCACTATTTTCACTTTACGGTTCACGTCAGCAGTCTTTATCACTTCACCATACAGTCGCCATCGCAGGAATTGGTCGATTCTGAGGCTCAATTTTTGCTGCTGTTTCTCTGACTGTCTCCGGACCAATGTTGGATCCGTGTCCAATGTCGGGTAACCAAGTGCCCTATAGAATTGTCTCAGGCGTTTCAGCTGTTCTTCATTTTGTGTGGCAGCAACTTCGAGCAGTACCCGTAGGTCTTGTCGCTGTTCACTGTCTTCCTCGGAGCCGGGAGGCTCCGTGGCCTTTCTGAGCTGTTCAGCCAGGAACACGGCCTTCGGGGTCAGCACAGCTCTCAGAATGTCCACGGAGTCGGTACTCAATGGGGTATTCCTGAACGGATTGAGGCCTTTGGCCTGGCCCGGCTTCAGCATTCTGTCCACACAACCCAAGTACAGCTCCATGTGGAAGCGAAAGATGGCGTCCAACTGGGGTTGGCATGCATCACCCATCTCATCGTAGGTCTCATACAAATCGTATACATCCTATAAAAACATCATTTAGCCTATCAAACAATGGCAAGTGCTGCTGAGACTGGAAATGCAGATGAAACGTTTTTGGATGAATTTGAAAAGCATCCTTAATTGGTCAAATGCTCATTCTTCACTTATACAATAACCCTGAAAACACCGTACCTCCAATTGGCGCTTGGTTGCTTCACCATTGGCGTATTGAAGCGCTCGTGCGTGCTGACTGCAGTGGCGTACCACGGTCCGGTAGCGTTGTCTGTCGTCCAATTGCGCAAGCGCGTCGAACAGCTCCGTCCAAGGTTTGCCGTCCTTCGCCTCCGCGGGGTTCAACTCGGCCATCCGACGAAGCAACGCGCCCTGCATCTGCTCAACCCGAGCGTCCATTTGATGCTCCGCCTGTTCCAGTCCCGAAAGTTTCTGTTGACCAAAGACATTGCCATGCTGATGAGTCGAAAATTTTTTTGGAATTTCCCTTCGAACTTTCATAAAACCTTTAAATTCTTTGAAAAGTTTTGGAGTGTTGGACACTGTCCAGCAGGAACATCGGCTACAGGTGCTGCTGCTGTTTGGTTGTGTGATTTTGGGGGCTTATGAACTGGTTGCGGTTGCTGATGGCCTAAACTCTGGCCGTATGCTGCCTCCTGTGTATAAAATTGCGCTTACAGACTATAAAATGTGCCGTGTTAGTAAAATTACTTTACGATCAGAACTTTCTGCCGGGACTCGTAGAGGGGAAGGGGAGGCAGGTTGATGAGGTTGACGTGAAGAGTGATGAGATTGATATGGTAATTTCTGAACTCGAGTTGGCGCTTTCCTTCTTATGGGTCCATAGGCAGCGGCAAAAACAACGAAAATGGCACTGATCAGTAAGGCAAAAAGGAATTCGAATTTGGGCAAAGACATCGATTATCTGAAAAAATAAATCCCGAAATTCCGCATATGCAATATTCAATAATAGATTGACTAATAAAAAGGCATCTTCTTTGCCTTAAAAATTAGACGAAAAAATTGATTTTCTGGCAGCACGTGTGGGAGGAGTGGATGGGTGCCCCAATACATTTATGGATTTTGGTTACTATGTTATGCATGGTGCATTCTAATAAATTACTTTCAAAATGTTAGCATCTGACATTAAAACTAAAAGTGAATATTACTCTGAAATAAATCCTTCCTTAATTGGAATAAGTCAGTCTCCGCAAAAAAAAAAACTATTAAAAATAAAAAGTTAAATTTTAAACGGTTGCAATCAGTCGTCGCAAATTAGAAATTACTAATATTTCGCCTTCGTCCTAGCTTTTTCTCTTTTTATAATTTCGGTCTTTGTTTTTGTTATTTATTCAGTGTTCATTTTAACTAGAAGAAATAACCAATTGATAAAATTTCAAGTTCAGTACTATGTGTAATTATCTTGTCAAAGTATAATAAGCAATAACAGGATTGAAAGAAAAATTTTTATTTTCTGGAACTAAATGAAAGGTTAGCAAAAATAACAGGCAAAATAGGAATATAATTATTGCATAAAATGTTAGACCTTTTTTGAAACAATTTTCCATAGCATCACTTATTATGTTTGCAACATGTCATCCAACACAAAACTTGCCCTGTTTGCTGTATTCTTACTACTATTCATCACATACAATGCCTTCGGTGAAACGGACGCTGCGTAAGAATTCACTCAATCTTAAAAATGATAAAAATTTATTATTTCTAAAAGTATACGGTTGTAAGACACTAAAAAATCCGAAAAAAAAGTATTTTATAATGGAAAGAATTAATGGAATATTTATCGTGTTTTTGAATCAATCTTATTTTCTAGTGCTGGTATGGCTAGCATTGATGATGGCGAAGACTTGCTCTTTGGCCGCTTCAAAAGAGGTAGTTGGTATGGAAATCCAAGTTTCAAATGTTGCCGCTGCAAGCTATGACCTATGATGATGATGATCCAGTGTCATACATCTTTATATATATTTATGACATGCTCTCTATTTCTTTGCTTTCTATTTCTATTTTCTATGTATGCTCTTTATTTTTAGCTCATAACGTAAGAGACAGAGTACCATTAAAATCACAATATACCATTGTGTTAATTAAACACTGTTAGTGATATAATGAATAGCAATTTCAATGCCAACATTTTTACACGGTTATACACTATGTGATACATTAAAAAGATGGTCAAAGTTTGCGGCATCTTGCTCTCACTTCGCTTTTTTATTCCGATTTAAAATAGATTACAATGGCCACTATGCTCAAAATTAAGTTGGAAAATCACGCTTAAAATCATGAAAAAGGATTGATTTGTGCTGAAAAGTTTGACAAACAATTATGTTTCCGGAATATAGCACGAACTTTATCAAAGCTTTTGGAATTTCAAAAGGTCTATAGATACTTTAAAGTTTGAAGGATGGTAGATATTCACATAGGTGTCCGATGTTGCTCGCTATTTCTAGCTCATAGCTATTATAAATTTCTAAAACAGTGTAAAACTCCAAATGTGCACGATATTTCCACATCACAACCCGTCATCGCTCATATCCAAAACCTGCACAAATCCCATTTTCTTGCCGTCAGCGCCAACCAAAAACATCTGTTCCTTCTTCTTCTTCTTCGAGCTGTCATTTTGCGTGCAATTAACGCAAACTTTTTGGCCGATAGGGCTGAAGCTGCCACACCTAATAATAACAAAATATGATTACTCTTTAAATTTAAAATAGGGTTGTGCACGGGGAGGGATATCTCCCCCGTCCACGGGGATCCCCGACTTTTTGGCCATCCTCGACGCCGGGGATCCCCGGGTGTCCATCCCCCGCCTTCCCCGTGTCCACGACCTTCATTCCCGACCGGGGACGGGGAAAAATACACCCCTAAGAATCGAAAAATTTCCTATTTCGAAACTACTTTTGGTGAAGTTTTTTGAAAATGATGAATTTTCCCGTGGAAATCAATAACTTTTGCTCAAAAAAAACCAAAGCTTACCGCCCATTACTTTTTTTCTAAAAAATTTTTCCGGCGGAGCCTTTAAGCACCGCTGGACCACCCACCCCACCCATCACTTGAAACGCTTTATTTGAAAATTCAATTGATATAGACTGAATTAGGAATTGGTTTTTTTTTTTTGTTAAAATTGACATTTCCGATTAAAAATTGTTTTGATTACTTGATTATGGGTAAAATTTGACGTTGAAAATTTTGAGCAAAAATTGGAATTTTTGGCAATTTTTTGGTATTTGGGAAGATCTCCGGTTTTCCCCAGGGCTCCCCGGGCCCAACTCACTCATCCCCGGAAACCCCCTTCCCCGAATTTTCCGAAATCCCTCCGTGCGCAACTCTATTTAAAATTATAAATAAAATCATAAAT
>JAEHOM010000441.1:0-11985 GCA_016433075.1 Hoplolaimus columbus | reverse complement strand
AAAAATTGCGGATTGCGGGTTGCGGCGCAATTGGACTTTTGAAAAATTGCGGATTGCGGATTGCGCCGCAACTGGACTCGGTTGCGTGCAGCCCTGCTCTGTACATACATTTTTGCTAAAAATAATGTCTTCTAAAATAAAAAAATTCGTTTTCACCCCATGAAAGTGTCGCGGCAGTGCTGACGGCGGTTGTGCATAGAGTTGGGGCGGTTGTGTTGTTTGTTGCACGGCTTGGACCAAACGCGGAGATGCTGAAGGAGGAGGAGCCTTTGCTGATGAACTTGACGTCGGTGGCGGGGGCGATGGCGACACTTCGGGCGATGATATTGGCCTCTCAAGCTCAGAGGCCTGCTGAACGGCATCATCGTCGTATTGCTGCGGCTGCTCCTCTCCCTCATACTGCTGCTGCTGCTGATGTTGCTGTTGGGACCTAAAAAAATTCAAATTTATAAAGATTTACGGTTTTTTTTTTAATGAAGCTGATTTTAATGTCGAGAATCCGAAAATTCCGATTTTTCAACTCACTCTTCCTGGATTGCCGGAGCTCCATTTAGCGGGAAAAGCAGAGAACGAGAAGGTTGCCTCGGTTCGCTAATGGGTGGTACAATGGCTTCCAGTCCCGCGGTCCTCTCAAAAGTGTGAAGAGTACCTAAATATTTACTTATCCTTTTTCAAAATAAAACAAGCAAAGTTAACTTGTTTCTGGCGAAACAGAGGCAGCAAAATCGGATTGGCGTTGCCGATTGAAACTGCCCGCCTTCTCCGGCTCTAGCGTCCAACAGTCACCCTATTGGCAAAGGTTTAGTTTTGATATTGGAAAGGTATGAAGAAAATCAGATTTTAATCGGAATATTTATAATATGTCCGCACATTCTTGAAAAGGAAAAAATTAATGATAATTTTGATCCTACCTTACCTCAATGCAGTAAAGTGACGCTGGACATTGGTCATCGCTGTCGCAAGGACCTGAAAATTCAAACCTAAACTTTTAATGAATTTCGAATTTCTGCCTGGCCACTGGAGGCGCTCCTCGCGAATTGGTTTCTGCACAGAAACGTCCCGCTTTTTGAGTCTCACCTCAAGACCAGTTGGCATCATCCATAAGCGACTGGGAAAGGGCAACTGAAAAATAAATTTTGTGAATTTTTTGTGACATTTGTAGGTGCAAAAATTCTCATTTCTAATCAAATAAAGAAAAATTTTACAGAAGGTGGACCAAAAATTTCGGCCTCGGAGAATGCGGTTGTCGGATAGGTGGAAGAAGCAAGTTGCAGTTCAACAGCAGTTGTGACAGACGGCGGCACCGGCGATGTGGACGAGGTGGACGATGAAAAGGGCGAAGTTTTGAAGAGGAGCACACCTAATTTTTTTTTGAAAATTTGATTTAAAAATATTTTGAAAATTTGATTTAATAATTTGAGAACCTCTGAGTCTGGGCGCCACCTCTTCGCTTGATTTCATCGGGTCGCGTTGGCACAGACCCGAGTTAGCCATGTCCTGTGTCCATCCTGACGAACACTCGCAACGGCCCAAATCACAGAATTGGCCCTCCAGGAACTGACAGTCCAAATCCGTGGCACAATCTGAAAAAGTGCCGCATAAAATTGCCCAAATTATTCAATGTCTGACCCTTCGAGATCCACAGGCACTGACAGCTCTGGCACCCGTCTTCGTCGACCACCACTCCGCAGTTCAGGCCACATACCGGCGGCTTTGGGCACACTGAAAGTTTTAAGTTTTTTTTTTTGTTTTTCAGGGGAAAAATTAAGGAATTTCTGACCTCTCATCGTGGTCCGTTCAGTGGTAGCGTCTGGCGAAGGCGTGATGGTGGTGGTACGAAGTCGAGGCACCCGGTGAGTGGTGCGCCACGACGGAGGTGTGGTGAGTTGTCGACGGGTCTGTGTCGACGGGGGAGGAGGAGGAAGAGGAGACTTATTTTCCCTAAAAAGTTCGTTAGAAGTTGACCCCATCAGAATTTTTCGAATAAACACTGACTTTAATGAGTTCACCCCAAAATGGTAATGGCAAAAAATTTGGGTGATGACATATTCTGGGTTGAGCTAAATGTTTACACAATATAGCAGAATAAAGAGAAAGAAGGTGACTTTTATTTGTTGGCTGGTACAGACTGGTTAATTGTGACCCAATTGGAAAGCAGTTTTAAGACCCGTAAATTAAAATCGTTTTACCAGAATTTCTCTTTGCTTCCGCTGGTCGTTTTCTCCTTGCTCCCGCTGTTTGCCATCTTTTCAACGCTTTTGCTCATGCTGGACACTGTCTCATCTGTGAAAAAATGTCGCTAACTATCGTTTTTTCTTTATTTATTTAAAAAACATTTCAACATTCATACGTCCTCCGAGATGCAAAATTGGATTTTGCAAACTTCAAATTTTGGATTTTAAATGTTTTTGTCAATTTTTCAAAATTTTTCAGAGAGTCATTTCGTAAAGAAGGTAAGGCGTATGAGATGGAGGGGGGGGGGTGATATGGCAGTTTCAATTGTTAATTGCTCACCGCTGTACTCTGATGACGGGCCCAGCAGCTTTTGCTGGAGCTCAACCGATGTTGTGGTCGCCTCTTCCGCCGCCGTGGTTCCAGTCGGTTCCTCTTCCGTGGTAGTGCCTTCAGTTGTCGTCGTCGTCGTCGTCCACTTCTTTGTCGGCCGCGTCTCTGTGGCACTGCTGCTGGTGGCGATCGGAAACGTTGTTGCGGCCTCGGTGGTCGGTGGCGGAGTGAATCCTAAAAAAAAGAGGGAAATATCGTAACAGAAATAAATCATCGGAATACAAATCCAGGCCGTAACGAGTGAAGGTAATGCCATTTTTCCTCCTCCTTCCCCTCCCCCCAAATGTGAAAAGGAAAAATTATGCGCATTATTTCATACCAAAAAAATAAAAAGATTTTTGGCCAAAAAATTGCCACTTTGGCTGTTTTCTCGCCGTGCTTTACGATAATTTCGTACTCCTGGAAATGTTTGCACTCTCTCCATTTCTTCCTGGCTATGGCTCTGGCCCTGCTCTAATGCCATGTAAGCCGTTCAAATATAACAAAAGGCGCTGGATGGTAAAAATTGAAAAAAAAACAGTGAATTTGGCCACTTTTGGTGTAAAACCGTAAATTTCTTCGAATTTTATCTAAAAATTAAAAATTTCCTCACTAACAGCACTAATGAATTTCTACAGGGTATTTACGTTATGCCGTATGGATCGGATCTTTGATTTTTTATATTCACAATCTCCTTTCCTGTCCCTTGGCACCCCTATAGTGTGGACCAGGAATGGGGATTCTGAGGATGAGCAATCAAATCGCTAAATTGGTTTCAGCCTTTTTATTATATTTCAGGAATAAAACCGATTTGAATAATACACTTTTAGGATGTTTTTATTCCTTAATTTGTTCGTTACCTGGCGGTTCTGGCAGGAAACCGGGCGGTTGAGAAGGCGTCTCGAGGTTGCTGGCAGAGGTGGTGGTGCTCGTCGTGCTCACGCGTCGTTCCTCGCCAGCGTTCAGCTCCAATTTTGTGCTCATCGCCAACAGAGTGGGATGACCTCTGACGCGGGCACGTTTTGTTGTCGTTTTTGCAGTGGTCGCTTTCACCAATTCGCGCGACTCACGCGAAGCGGGATTTGCCTGCAAAAATTGGGAAAATTAAAAACAAAAACGAAATTTCCACAACCTTTTTGTCCTCTGCAGAAGATCGAGCCAGTGCTGCCGAGGCTGGTACCGTCATAAAGCCGGGTGGACCCTTCGGAGCGGATTCGTCATGTTCTTCAAGCATAGCTAAAACGGCTCGGTAAGTCCGAAGTTGGCAGTGTTTCTTACCAGAATTAATTTTGCCTTTCTTCAAGTGTCGAAGCTCGTCCTCCAACTCGGTCTCGCTGATGGTCAGCGGAGTAACCTGAAAATTTGAATTTTTTGGGTTAAAAGCTCAAAAGTCGATTTCGAAAATTACAGAGGCGAATGTATTTTGGCCCGCCAGGAAGGGTGCTTCCTCTTCTGCCGACTTGGTTGTTGGCCTCCGATGCCTGAAATTCGTCAATCTTTAAAAATCAAAACAGAGTTCTTCAACCTTATGTTTTTACAAGAAAAGGTGTTTTTAAGAAATCAAACCCTAAAGTCATAATTTGCATTATTTTTGTAAAAAAAACGCATTCAAATGCATTAAAGAGAAACATTTCAAAAAAATAAGTAAGACCAAAAGATTTATCCAAAATTGTTTACTCGAACTTTGAATCAGGTAGGTGCCCCTTCCATCCATTGTCACTCACACTTTCCTCTGATTTGGTGGCGTCGGCGGCGGATGATGAGTGTTGTCCTTCAGCGGCTTCATCATCGGCAGCACAAAGGTCTCTTTGCGGGTGCCGGGCGGACTGTTGACGAGCAGCACGCACACGGACTTGCAGTTGCGCCTGCACACGAAGCGACACACCTGCGGGCGCACGCAGTCCGCGTCCGAGTCACAGTGCGCGTCCAACAGCAGCAGGTCTGGTTGGATGGTGGGTCATTTGGGTTTTGATTGGAAACTTGTTAGCAAATTGTTGAGAAAAAAAGCAAAATATCTGCGCCTAGAGCGTATAAATAAATTAAAAATAAATATCCTAATAAGTTCCAGAAAAAAAAACTATTAATTCTAATTTGAATTAAATTCTAATTAAAAAACGCACAAAAATTCCAAAAAAATCGGTGAATAAACATAAAAATAGAAGTAAAGAGTTCTATAAGTGATGCATCGAAACATCATCGTATTGCATTAAAAAAAGGGGAGCGGAACAAATTTTTGTTTTAGAGCATGAGAGGGAGCGATGGGAGACCGGAGGCATGAGAGGGAGTAATGGGAGGGAGTGGCATGATGAGAGTTAGCGATGGGAAGGCAATGGGAGGGAGCGACATGAGGGAGCGGCATGCGATAAAGTGTGAAAAATTATAAAATAATCGTTATAGCTAAATATTTTCGCATTTATTAAATTACTCTTTCAAAATCTTCAGACATTGATTACAGTTTTTTTTGTTTGAATTCTACATGACCTATACTATACGAATGTTCAGTTTCTTTATTCAGGTTTCTTCAATTTCTTCTCATTTTTTCATTTGACCAAACGGGTGTGGGTGGGTGCTTGTTGCTGAAAACGCTCTTTTGAGCTCATGCAAACGGACCTGCCAGTTGGAGTAACAGTGTGGCGATGAGTGCGCAGAAGATCAACGACGCTGCGATTCTCTTCATGCCGGCGGACACTTTGGGCGCATTGAACGGGCCAGTCGATGGGGAGGAGGAGGAGAATTGCGTAGTACTTTTGATGGGTTCTGGAAGCGCCGTCCTTCTTCCGTGTTGTCCTTCCGCTCTGTGTTCCGGATCCGCGAGGTCTTCCGCTTGCGCGACTTTCAGTTGCGACGGAAAACGGCTCAGGCGGACGAGCACGACACTGCCATTGTTGTGTTGCAGCGGGTGCAGGCCGCACGAAGGCGTCGCCGGGTGAAAGTGGACGGGCGAGTAGTGCCGACGACGGTGGTGAGGGGCTAGACGAATTTTGAAGGGGGCCAACAGGCTGGACCAGCCGGTGGACGGGTGAGAACGACGACGGGGACGACAGATAGCAGATAAGAGGCGGAGAGAATCTGAAAAAAAAACACAATAAATGCTGCATATAGGTGGTATAAGTAACCATAGCAATCGGAGGATCGTAACAATTTTTGCTTCGATCTCGAAGAACCAACATTTTTAGCAAAATTCGTACTTTTCAAAAATGTATCGAATCTTAAATTCTGTAATTTTTCAAGGTTTTTTTTTTATTTCGCCACCGCACTTTCGCTGGCTATTTCATTAAAGAGGGATTGAGCCCTTGAGCTCTAACTGTCGAGAGGCAATGCCTACTCTATTTTTTTTCGAAGGAAGAGCTTTTTAGTAATTCGGTCTTTAAATCGGTCTGTGTTCTCGAAGTAAGGGCATAGGAAAGAGAAGCGAACCCTTCCACCCATCCGCCTTACTTTCCTATAAATGCATCTGAGTCGAAAATCTCCATATTACCCAAAATTGAGGTTAATGGATGGGCGAGGAAAAGGGAGTGGGGCGAGTCGCCAGCTGTCTATCGAATGAAGACATTTCGACATGAAATTTGTAAACTGACTGTAAGGCAGCCGCGCCCGGACACGCGGAAAGCCCCCACAGGAGAGATACATTGGATCGGCGGCGGATTGGATTATTATAATTATGCGCCCCAGCACCTCCCCTACTGAGGTGATCCCATTGTTGTTGTGTTGTGTGAAGTCTGACTTTTGAGGTATGGAGGAGGGGAGGGGAGGAGAGGCTGGAAGCGGGGACAGCACCACAGGGCAAGTGCTGCTACACCTCCTCCTTTTCCTCCTCAGGCACACCCCAGTTGTCGTCCCACTTGACGACGACGGGGCAGAACTCCCTCCTCCTCCAGCATGACGACGATGACGATGGCGGCGGGTGATGAACTTGTAAAAGTCACTCTCTCCGCCTACCCTCTCCCAGCCACCTCCCCGCCCCCCTTATTCTCCGGATTCGCCCGTTGGTGAATCGTGCGGAATTGAAAAGACTGATTGAGATGTGTGCTAATAAAGAAGGAGGACACTCCAATCAAAAAAGTCAAAAGCATGCATGCCATGGGCACTAAAGCCAGGAGACATTTAGTCAGAACAATTGCCAAAAATGTGGTTTTGGTAAGCGGCTTACCTCATCAGGGGTGCCATATGTTTGTTTTTAAAACTCACTTTGTGGTTTTCGATTTTCGAAAACAAAAAAAATATTGAAAAATATCCTTTTCCTAATAAAACGAAGAAAATTTTGAAATTTTTCTTCAGCGCTGCCTGTCGACATCTCAGGAACCCTTTCTTTCGTATTTCATAAATACACCCCTGGCTTTCTTATTAGGCCCCCCACAAGCACTCACGATAAATTCAAATTTCTTAACAATTTGCTAATACAAAATACACTCCATGCCTTAGACTTCATACTCTATTAAGCTTTTAACGGCAAAATTATTTTTTTTCTTCGGTTTTTGCAATTTGCAAAATTTCACATGCAATGATCAATGAAAGATTAACCTGAATGGTGTTATAATGCTTCCGATAAAAATTTAGCAAAAAAAAATTATTCTTTGGCGGACGTTAGGAAATCGCAGTGGACGACGACTGGGCAAAGGATCCGTTGCGAGCAATCGTACGACCCGGAGGCCACCCGGAGCGGTACTGCTTTTGCTGCGGCTGATGCTGACGTCCCGGTTCGACGCTGTGCCGGCGATGCAGACGCCGCAGGCCCTTCAGCGATGAGCTGAAGCCGCTTTCGATGGAACTGAATTTTTCGAGGGAAAAATCCTTTCCGCTTTCCCAATTTCTGCAAAATAAAAAAGAATTGTTTGGTTTTTGAAAATTTAGCCTCTTAAAGTTTGCCGAAAAGGAAAAGATTTACCACTAACGAACATAAGTATACGATCCGATAAAGTGCTGAAATGTTCTGTTTTTTTTGCCACATAAACTTTGATTACATGCACAAAGAGTGGTAGAGGTCGACCCACCATCCTCGTTCGTAAGCTTAATCAAAAAATGCAACAAAATTCGTTTGTTTTTTTTTTATCTGTCAACAATGAGTTCAATGAAAAAGTTCAGCGCTCAGTTCGATTTTCAGTGAAAAATAAAAAATTAGTATTCGCCCCATCCCCATGTAGGATGCAATCATATGCGTAAGATATAGCATTTTTAACGCAAAAACCGAGATTTTGGCATTTTTTTACGAAAATTTCAGGATCTTCCTGTAAATGCCTGCACCTACTTGTATGAAACGTAGGCGGAAGCACTCATCAGGCGTTGTGAACGATGGGGCAGTTCCCAGCTGCGTTCCCAATGTCCGGCTTCATCGTCGTCACTCTCTTCGAACAGCGCTTCCTCGTCAACGGATTTCTTGCGTAACAGCGGCGGGAACTGGGCAACACCACGGCGGAAGATGCGACGAAAAACGCACGAGCCAAAGGGAAGTGCCTGAAGGTCAGAATTGAGAAATTGTAAAGTTGGATGATCATGTATGCCAAATGCCATATGTGAACTGGAGCACATATGTGCATTGGGACTTTTGCGCAACAATTGCGCATCAGACATATTGCGATAGCATAGACATTTACGCAATTAAGCACTTTCACTGGCAAGAATATTTTTTCTATATTCAATAAGGGCAGAATTTTTTGCGAAACTCAGCAAAAAAGGCAACATATAATTATTACATTTATAAGTAGGCCAATACCCATATTAAAAAAATGTCGGTTTACAAATTTTCGCCGTGCGTCTGGCTTGTCAATCAGCTTTTTTGGCTAATAAAATGGCTAATTTTTGTCAGAGAAGGCATTAGAATAAATTTTTGGCTTTTTGCTACTTTTCTGTTAAATAATTTTGCAAAAAGAAAAGAACGTTTTTAACGCTTTACGCTTATTAGTTTGCAAAGAAAATTGACCAAATTCTGCCTATTTAGCGAAAAGTTTCGTAATTTTTTGTTTTTTTATTGGACCTTCCAGAATCCCAACTCCCTCTCTCCCTCCTCAGTTCTGTTTTTCACCTACAAACTCCGTGAACTGATCAGCTCACTCACCCCCGCCAGTCCGGGCAGCGTGTGTCGGTGGAGCATATGACGGATTTGCTCGAACGGACATTCCTTGGTCTCGGGCAACATCACAAACAGGAACAGAGCCATCAGGGAGGCGGGAAACGACGACAGACACAACAGAGCAATCGCCGAGCTGCCAAGCCAATCCTTTGCATAACAAATGAAAATACATCAAAAAATTTTCAGATATCGAACTTAAAGCGGATTTAAAGCTTTTTTTACGATCCTATGAATTATAAGAACGAAAAATTAAAAAAAAAACCTATTCTAAGATGCACTCAAAAGTGAAAGTTTGGAAAGAGAATTGTGAAATTTTGTAAATCAATTTAAAAAAATTTTCCCACCTGCAAGGGAAGAAAAGACAGCGTGCAAAAACCCGTTACGATCAGAAGACAACCCTAAAAGAAGGAAAGGAATTCGAGAAAAAATCTGAAAAGTAGAACCGTGCTGATCGCTTGTGCATGAGCCACGAAAAGAGGTGAGACCAGCTCGGAGGTCAGGAACCAAGCCGGTGCGCCGGCGCCGAATCCGATGAATGCTTTGGTGAATGCGAAGCCCGTGGTCACCTTTTGGAAAATTTTTAATTTAAAAAATCTCATCAGAAAAAAAATCAAAAATTTATACAGCCAAGGCCGATCCATAGCTAGCGCCAATCGCTGCGCCGGCATTAGACAATGCGGTGCCGAACAGGCCCGAAATCAATGTACGCCTGCGCCCAAAACGATCGGTCTAACAAACTTTTTTATTTATTACTGTTTTTTGGCGCTAATTTTGTCATTTAATTTGAATAAATATTATAAGACTGAACAAACCAGGAAAGCGCCAACAATGCTGGTGAGGAAGAGGAGCAGTCCAAGCATTGCGGTCAGGCATTCGGCGCTCTGTTGGCCCGTGTTGGACGAACGCTGAAAGACCAATCGATGAAATTAATCGATAAAAAACAATGTGTCCGAACATGCAGAAATTCGGCGGAAAAGGAGTCGATCAAATCATCGGCAGTAAACGCAAATGATATTGAGCCGAGAGTGCCCACAAACAAGCCTAGGAAATGAATTTTCCGAAAATTTCAGTAAAATTACTGTCACCTTTCCAATTTTCGACCAGTGGTTTACGCCGCTTTTTCTTGTCAGGCACATGCCAGCGATCAAATGCTTCCTCACGGATGGCATTGAAATCGGCCTTCGGACCGTAATAGAAGAGCGTAGATCGCTCAAAGGCTTCAAAAAAAGGCTTTTAGACACCAAAATTGGCAAAAATTGAATTGGTCAAACTCCTAAAAATATTCCGGCATATTATGTTTGTCCAATTTCAGTGAATGTTTTAAGAAGATTTGTTGTGCCTTAACGCCTTGTTTCTTCTTTCCAATTTCATTTTGAATATATCTTGAGCTTCCCATGTACCCAGTTCCAGCTCTTCTCCATCGTATTGCTCTTGCTGACACTTCTCAAGCAGTCGAAAGGGTGTCTCCGGCAACCAGATCAGGAAGAAGGCAAAGCAAAGTGTTGGCGCAATGCCAATAACCTGCCAAATTCAAACATCATAAATGAGAAGCCGGCAGGAAGAAGGCTGCCTGTAGCCATTCCAATTTTAGAGCGCCAAGTGAGACCAGAGAATCCGAGCCGACAATAAGGCCGATCAGAGTGGCCAGAGACTGGAACACTACCTGCGGAACCCAAAATTGTTTTTTTCACTATAATTTCTCCTGGCTGTGCTCTTGAGTGTAATGAGTACTATAGTGTTGAACTGGCTTGGGCATTACTCCACGCATGCTCACCCAATAATACTCGGAACAAAAAAAGGCAATGAGATGCATTCTCTGATATGGAACATGCTGGATACACTAACAAAGAAATGATTGATAAGAAATAATTTTGAATAAAAATTTATAATTTGGCTTTTTTCCGAAAGCATTGAGATCTTAACCGGAAAAATATGAATGATCAATGATCAGTAAAATTTAGCTCTGTGTCCATTAAAAACTCCTCCCATCATCGCTTATTTTGGTGGGAAAATTTTTATTTTGCCTGAAGGGAGGAAAGGAAAGGGCGCTGAGCGTACGGGGCCGTCTCAATGATGAACAGAGGCAGCAGACACAAAGAGCAGCCGGCCTGGACTCCGACCAACAGACGGCCCACTGACAGCACTGCGCCGAACAGCCAAGTGGCTTAAAGGAAAACTTTGTTAAAAAGTGAAAATTCAAATTAATTTGACCTTTGTGTGTATAATCCTGAGCCCTTATTTTTATAAACGTTTAAAACTCATATCAAAATTTCAAAAACAAAAGTTTTTAAAAAGTATTTAAGTTAAATACAAAAAAATCTAATTTTAATGATTCATCACCTTATCAGACGGTCTTACAGTTTTGTAGAATTTTTTCGATTTTTGAAGGATTGAAAATAACCTCATTGGAATAGAGAGCTAGACAAAAATAGGTATTCATTGAAAAGTGAGAAGATCATGTGTTGTGTTCTACCTATTATAATATTCAAAAAATAATTAAATTCATTTATGAAAAATTTTAAAAAATAATTTAAAAAAAAGGTAAAAAACAACAACTTGTTGCGAAGCGTACACCCAACTGAATCATACAGCCCAGAATGGCTGGGATGGACGAAAACATCAGTGCGGAACGGACACCGCCAACAGCACGGATCAGGCGAGGCACCTGTGGTGGTAGGGGCGGACTTCAGAAAAATTCATTTTTTTTTCATTTTTCAAAATTTTTTCTTGCCATTACAAAGCCGACCAGCGTACCGGCGTAGAATGCGGACACGATGCCACTCCATAACTCGTTCCATTCATTCTGACTAAGACGCAGGGATTCCTTAAGTTTTATAAAAAATTTTATCGATTATTAAAAAATTATCACTGTCGAGTTTTGATGAGCAACAACATAAATTTCGTCAGCCAATGCTTTGAAAGACCACTGGGCAGTGTTTACATAGGTGATCTAAATAAGTGATTTATTATTTTCTAATGCGTATGTTTTTAGAATATTTTAACTTGTTCCATTTTGACTAGAAAATCGAACGAGTAATAAATGCTCGACTTTTTTTTGTTAGTTTTTGATGCATATAATCAATTTTTCTAAAGAAATCGAAGTGATTTTTAGCGAAGAAAATCGATTACTTTATTTATTTTTTAATCGAAGCGTACGTTTATGCTTTAGGATATAATAAACATATATCATTTGTGCAAGCAACCAATATTATTGTCATGTACTACTAGTAATGTGTTTCACACTTGCTTATTTTTTCCATATTTTTATATTGGAATATGTAATATTAGAGCTAGGAACCAGGGATTCCGTACTACCTTATTTATATGGCATTTGCCATATTTTTCAGATTTTGCCATATAAAATGCCATATAAG
>JAEHOM010000440.1:0-11987 GCA_016433075.1 Hoplolaimus columbus | reverse complement strand
GCAGCTGCACGGGCGGGCCTTCGGCCCGCCCGTGCTGCTACACCCGCGCTCCGGCTCCGCTAGCGCGGCCCCCCTTAAATACTACATACAGATGACAGCTCCTGCTTGTCGTGCTTTTAGTTCGCATTGTATAATCGTGCAAAAAAAAAAGCTCATTTGTGTTCTCCGACCTCGAAAACCCTAAAACTGGTGAAAATAGACTGTATTTTTGGGTCGTGGGTTCAATTCACACTGTCCCAATTGAATTTTTCAATATTAT
Source organism: Hoplolaimus columbus (assembly GCA_016433075.1). Lineage (NCBI taxonomy): Eukaryota > Metazoa > Nematoda > Chromadorea > Rhabditida > Hoplolaimidae > Hoplolaimus > Hoplolaimus columbus. Next base: position 11,728 of record JAEHOM010000440.1, on the reverse strand, counting down.
TTTTTGGGCTAAAAACCTATAGCGCGCCTTTGCATTTTCTGCTCATTTCTAGTCGAAAGAAAGCGTTTGGGGTCATTTTTATGCGATTTGAGAATGGGGGCTATGATGCAATTTTTCCTAAAAAATTGAAGGGGCAGTGGGAGAATTAAAAAATTTCGAAAAATTTTGTTGAAAATCTACAAAAATTGATCATTTTCTTAAAAAAAGACAGTCAAAAATCACTAAAAAAATTTCCGGTCCTATCGGCGCCGCCAGTACCACAAAATCTCAAAAATTGACCAATAAATTACTATTTTGACATAAAAAATGCATTTTTTGGGCGGAAATACCAGCGTTACAGCCTCCCTCTGGTAAAATTTAAAAAAAAATCGCGTCAGAAGTACAGCCCCTTCCTATGGCAAAATCCTAAAACCGCCCTGATAGGCATTTTGATGCTTTTCTTGTGCTTCATGCTTTCATGTTGGCATTTTTTGCCAAATAATTTTCCGTTGGATCATTGTCCTAAATGTTTTTTTCCATTGCTTTTGTGAGCGACAATACTTATTGCTTAGGGTTCCTTTTCATCCCTTTATCCATTTTCGATCGCGTTTAGGTGCGTCTTTTCGTGCCGATTACTTCTCGCGCGCTTTGTCCGATCAACGGTAAGTCAGTCGTCGGGACGATGATCACCAATCAGTTTGTTGATCGCGCAAATTCCAGTCAAATACTTCCCATACGACACACAGAACTGCACCTTTCTGGTAAGCCAAGAACTTTTTAAACCGAACTCATCATCACAACATGATGAGAGAGAGCAAAATAAACACAAAAATTGCGGGAAAAAATGCAGAGAATGGGTGACTTCTTCTGATGAGTTTAGCGCTATTTTTTGGTGCACCATTGTTGCTGGTCGAACCTGCACTGGTGATGCCGCCAGCTAACAGGCTGGAATTGGCTGAAAATATTTATAAATTACAAAAAGAAGTTGATCAAAGTATTACAAAAAAGAATTTAATCAAACATTAAAATCAAAGAAGCAGCCATTAAAGGTGTAAACATTTAAAATAAAAGAAGCGCCAAAACAAGGGAAAAGCCTTGCGAAAAGCCATAAGCCAAACTGAGGATGGAAATTTTCCAAAAAATTACTTTGGGGTTCGCCCGAGGGGTTGCCGCCAGGGGCGACCACCGGCGATCTTTTTTGTTGCGTACTTTTGGGTTGAGTCGTGGTTGTGGTGGTGGTTGTTGTCGTCGTGGTCGTTGTGGTTGTGGATGGCATTGGTGGCACAACTTTGGCAAGATTTTCGCATTTTCGAGGTGCAGAGAACAACTAAATAAGTATCTGTATGTGTTTGTTTTTCCTGTTCTTAAAGGAGAAAACATGGAAAGCAAGGAAAGAGGAGGGCATCATGCATCATACATGAACAGGAAATTCACATATTGAGAGGATGACAATCGAGGACCATTACAATTATTTCCAGAACGTAAAAATGTGTGAAGTAAGAGTATAAATAGGACGGGCGGGGATTAAAAATGAGTCAAAACAAGCGCGGATTTAGGGAGGGTGTACGCGGGGTACGTACCCCTCCAAACCAAACGGAAAAAATAATAATTTTTTTTTCGGCGGCCGGGTGAGAAAAATTCGATCGTTTAAAATAGGTCAAGATACCAAAAATGGTCTAAAACACCAAAAAATTACCACGGCGGCGCCTATCGGCACTGCATGCACCACCTAAAACCTGAAAAAGTTCAATTTTTTCTATCCAGAAAGGCAGATTTGTTTCTTTGGCTTTGGCCTAAAAATGCATTTTTTTGGCTGAAAAATGCCTTTTATTTAAAAAATGTCAATTTTTGCCCAAAACTTTAGCGGATATTTTTGGCCCCCAGCGCCCACCTTGGGTACCCCCTCCAAATCACAATCCTAGATCCCCACCCCTGGGTCAAAAACAGCTAATAAGATAGGATAGGGAAAACAAAGTGAAAAAAATCCAAACATTTCTCCCTTTTATTGATGCTTCTTTTGCCAATTTGATACCGTCTTATGCATCATTACTGCGTTATATGGTTTAAAAATTTGTGGTGATATCTCGGTTTTCATGTGCTTTATCTTTCTTAAAACCATTTCACAATTTTGTCTTTTTTTTTTTGAAATTTTACGGACACTTCTGGATGGTGTAAAATGCGAAAATTCCAAGGAAAATTTTGAGAAAGCTTTTGCTGGGTAAAAATTTAGTTAAATCTATTTTTTAGGAGAAAAAACAAAAAAGGTAGTCAAAAATTTATCCCAGCCTTCACTCACATCAGGTCTGGCTACATGCCTGGATACCATGCCTCGTCAGTCACAATAAGTGAACTTTACCTTTTCGTGCACCACAATGTTAGTTGTGTAGCAGAGTTTTGCATCACGAAGTCCGCATCCTCGCACGCTTGCAGCATTGCCCGGAACACGACAAACACTGTGTTCGGGAGCAGCCGTGCACAGTGCATCGACTAGTCGCAGTTCATGCAAATCCTTTTCTTTCCGGTCTTTGTCCAGCCAAAAATGGAGTGTCTGAGGCAATGGAGGCACATACTCTCATCATTCACCATCGGTCTTATGCAATGAGTGCTCATACCGACCGATTCATTTGGCTCACAGAGCGGTTCCACGTCGATTCCGAGTTCGTACTTCATGAATTTAGGGTCCAATCTTGCTGTTGCAGCAACCTTTAATTCTTGTCTTGAATGCATCAAGGATTACGGTAGGTCGTAGGTACGCACTCCTGGCTGTATGCTGTCCTGATTAACGATGTTGAATTGAAGATGCACTGGTTCAAGAGTGCCCGCGCCAGTGTCAACTATGAATCTCCGTGACTCCTCATAGGCGAACGGTGACTGCTTTCCATAGGTATACTGCACCGCGTACATTTTGCCCGGCTCGAGCCTGTCCAACGCATACTCTTCTCCCTCTTTTTTAGTGCTGAAAATACGGTTCAAAAATTAATTGCGTAAATTTTCAAGCATACTTGAACGTTTTGTATCGAATGGTGGAGTTGTCCGCCTTCTTGCCCTCGGGTATCGAAATGGCCGTCAGTTGCACATACGCATCGGACTCCCTGGACTCCTCTTATAATTCGGAAATTCATATAAAAACTGTTGCACATCGCCGCCCATTGTGAAAATTTCAAAAATTAAAGCGATTTTTCGGATTATTGAGAGAAAAAAAAACTACAGCTAAAGTGAAAAAAATGAAGAAAAAAATGCAATTGGAAATGGACAGTGTGGGACTGTAAAACCAAAGAGGCACTTTATGCGAACTCTGCTTATGTATCAAAGCAAGCAGAGGAGTGGATCAAGCCAGTGACAGGACGCCCTCTTCTGTGGAGTTCCGATTAGCTGTCCCCTCCCCCCGCCGGCTAACTTCTAGTTATACAATAATTGTCTCACTCAGCACGCGCGTCTTTCCAATCTTTAGTCAGAGAAAATGTTGAAAAGTTCTGCCTTTGCCAAAAATGCCAGGGACCGCCGCCAATGTAAGAATGCATGTCCTCCTCCCTCGTGCATACCTCCGCCAGGTTCGCCAAAGTTGGTATGCACCACCAGATCTCCGCTCGGCGCCAATTCGTAGCCCACAAAGTCGCGCAGTCTTGTTGTCGCACTCACTGGCTCAATCTGCTCGCAGTGGTGAGTGGCTGCTCGTCGGAACGTGCGTCGTCGTGTCTCTGCCACCAGCTCCGCGTTCCAACATATTCTTAAATTGCGCTCATTTTTCTTCATTTTTTGTCGCTTCTCGCCTTGGGCAATTTTTTGGCTTTATCGATGCGATCATTTGTCTTGAGGCATTGCCACTGCGCTGTTCCATCACCTTTAGGAAGGGAAAAGAAATCACATCAAAATCGAAACAGTTTATAAGCTCAACCTCGAAGTGGTTATCAAGCCGTATCTCCACCGATTTGTCAATTTCGCGCCCCTTCAGGTGCAATTGTTTGTACTTGATCTGCTCATTGCAGAATAGCGTAATGTTCGCCAGCGCATCCAAGTTTGGCCTTTCGTCCGGATGTTGTTCCCATCGTATTGTGAGTACCAAATTCTCCAACGACCTTCCGCCATCTCCATACCTTTGAGCTCTGAAATGTAAGCTTAAAACTGGAGACAATCAACCAACCAACTTCACACTGACAACTGGTCTGCCCTCCTCATTGGAGCCATCCGCTCGGTGTGTCTTCACTAAATGCGCTTCTTCGTTCGTGTACACAGCAGCACCCCCAGCATAGCTTTGCCGAAAACTTTGAACAACAATTTTTTTTAACGAATTTTACCGTTGCTCAGCTCGGAAATCCACTCCATACCATCGGTTGGGTTGAAGCCAATTCACAGTGTAGCGACCTAAGTATTTTTATTTCTTTCTTTTTCAATCTTTCTGGAATTGCCTCGCGTCAATATCAGCAAAATTCCAGTCAAATTCAGTGTCGGAAGTCCTTCTCCGCTGGCAATGTCTACAACTTCGACCTTAAACAATTTTGGGATATTTACATAGTTCGGTCGAATAAGATAGGTAGGGTTAGGGTATAACATACAGCAATTCGCGCAGTATCCGGAGGACCTTGTCGAGTGGTAGTGATCACCAGTTGTGTTGATGATACATCAATTGACTCAATCTATGCATTTATTTTAATATTTGTGTATTTTTGCATAATTATCAATATTTTGAGTAAAAATTTGTTTTATATTCAAGATCCTGAACCCCAAATAGGTAAAGTGAGATGCCAAATTTTACAAAATTTATGAATTAATTTTTTGAAGTATTAACTTTTGTCCGAACACTTATACTGTCGTTTAACGAGTTTCAGCAACAGACAGCAAAAATGAGCAGAGAAATTGTCTAATCCTGATTCGATTTTGTTTATTTATTTATAATTTGAATTTATAATAGGCATTCGCATTCGCTTCAGATTGATTTATATCGTTTTAATTTCAAAGAATGGTTTGAATTTTTCCTATTTATATTAGTAAATCTCGCAAAGTCCAAGGTATTCACCTGGTCCACAAGCTCACTAGACGGGTTGCTGGGCATCGGGGTTGTCGTGGCCAGCTGTTGTTCTGCCACGATTATCTGCATTTTGTTTGTTTATTTGTTTGTCTTTTGTTATGTAATAAATGTCAATTATTTGCAAAAGTCCATTTTCTTGCGCTTCAAAATTAAAATATTTTTTATCCCGTTGATGACATTTTTTGTTTTTGCTAATCCCTCCACATTTCCATAATTTATTGCAAAAAAATTAGTTAGAAACTTTACAAAATTGTTGACAGGAAAATGTGTATCATGTTCATTTAGGTATTATAAAGCAGATTCTGAGCTTTATTTTGCTAATTCCAGCATATGACAATAGAGAAAAAGTCGTATTTTTAATTAAAAAAATACGCAAAAAAAACATTTAAATTCGGGTGCAATTTAATTTGCATATAATTATCAGCCATGTTAATCATGGAAAAATGATACTGTGGCAATGGGTATTGGCTGTTGTTGATTGTGGTGATGCTGTTGGGGTTGGATTTGGTGGTGGGCAGTGTGGGCCGAGCAGCAAATGATCATGAGCGACAACACAACAACGCTGAAGATCTCTGCTGGAATGGAGTAGGCAACAACAGCAGCCATTGATTGATGCATTTGGCATGGACTTAATTGGGTATTATTTTGAAAAGGGCAATGAGTTTAAAAAACAAATAACAGAGAGAGAGCGTGGGGGGAGAGAGAGAAATCATTTGTGGAAATGTTATAAAATGAAGAGTGGGAGGGGGGGGGGTGCAAAGTGGAGTCCCCCATTTTAAATCTTTATTGTTCCTTTAATAAAATTGGCTGAAAATTCGTACTCATGGCTTTTTGATGATGCTATACCACACAAAATTTGATGCCGCTGAACGATACAAATGAAGTAAATCTAACCCTTAGATCTTATTAGATAAATTTCTTAGACATCATTTACGGGATCGCTTGTCAGTTCTCTCGAATCCTTCGATTTAAAGAATTGGTCAATTTTGATCATTTTGAAAAGATTTTCAGGTCACTAGACCTAAATGATAACAAAAAACTTATTTGGTTTGCAGCATCATCTAAAAGGTCCGAGTACAAACTCATAGGTGTTTTAATAAAAAAAAAGTAGGGACTCCACTTTTGCACCATTATCGAGTTAGGCATACTTTTTGGACGAATACAGAATTCGATCGTTTTTTTCCACGTTTGTGTGATGCTTATGGGTTATGGGCATGTCCAGGCTTTGTTTGTGAGTTTGAGTTGGTGTGCTTTCCGCATCCCCTCTGCTGCTCACTGCTGTTGGCGCCTTGCCTCGGGCATTATTCCGCCCCGTTGCCTGCTGTTGTCTCTCGTTGGTGGTTGTGGCAAAAGTGTTTTCGTCTATCTGAAAGAAAGCTCTCACTAGTCAGTTTGGGCTTTTCGGGCCCACCGGTGCCAGGAAGCCTCCGGGGGCGGAGAAATCCGTCTCCCCCCTTCCCCGATAATTGCAGTCTTTGCTGAAGGCTGTTTCGCGTTTCAGCCAATTTCTGTCCAAATTTTGCCGAACTGGACGGATGGAAATTGTAAAAAACGAAGAAGAATTCTGAAAATGTGAACTTTTCATTTTTCAAAGAGTGGTTCAGAAAGCGATTGCACTACATTATTGCCTACTTAACCGCAAAAAATAAATTGTCGGCGAACGAGGAAGAAAAAATAAAAATTTTCGTTGAGAATTTGCAAAATTTGATCAATTTCCTTAACAGAAATGGCCTAAATTCCAGAAAAATTTGCTCTCGGCACCGTCTGTCGACTAAAAATAAATGCATAAATTAATTTTATCCAAAAATTGCTTCAGATAGCTTCTCCATGAAATTTTTCTCGTTAACGCAGCCCGAAAGAGATTTTTTGTTGTTTTAATTGTTTGTGCAATTTCAGAACATGTCGCACACAGCATAAAGAGAATTTTATTTTTTATTTTATTTTTTCTTTTTTTCTCTTTTTGCTGAATGATTTGATTGGTAATGTATGTTGGTGACCGACCCCTTTGCTTGCGCCACAGCATCCTGTTCCATCCATCTTAGTTGTTAGTTGTGTATTGTCTGATTCGAAGTACAGACGATTTTGAGTTGATTGTCCGCTTTCATTTCAAGAAGCATTGGCAGGCTACATTATTCAATAATTTCTGGTATGGATCCACTATCTTTCAATGGGTGCAAAACCACAGTTTGCCTCTAATTTTATTGTTTATATATTGTTTGTTTTATTTATTTTTGCCATTGATGCCAGCTTTTGATTGATTGATTGGTTTTTAGCAACGATATTCTTCCTTGGACACTTGTGTACTTTAAAAATAACGCACATTTTTGTGGCTTTTTTTAAAATAATGTCCAGCACCCTTCGAAATAATAAGTTCGGCAAATTTCTCGGAGCTGTTGAACGTAGTAATAATACCCTCTTTTCTTTCTTTCATATCGGTTCTTGGTCATATCAGTCCGAGTATGTTCGCCTTATTATCGATGAGAAGGACGTCTTTCTCGGTGATTTCTACGACAACCAAGAGTGGCTTCTGGTCAGTTTGGAAATTTTTTGAACTGTGCCTAACAGTAAGATTTGAACTGTTCAATAAAATTCGACAAAAAGGTCGATGCAACGGTTTCCAACGGGTCAATGCTGTACTTGGGCAACGAGTCCTTCTCCACCGTCCAAATCGAACTGTTGCTCAGACGCCAGTCCTTCTACTACGTGTTCAACCTGGTCTTCCCCACAACTCTGGTTCAAACCTTGCAAAACAAACAAAAACACTGCCTTTTTTATTACATATTCTTACTAAAAGGTGTCCCTAGTTGCGGTGATTGGCTTCCACGCTCCGATCAATGCAACGGGAAGACGGGAAAGCAAATTTCGTCTCGGCGTCATGACTTTGGTGCAAATATTTTTTTTTAAATTATTCTTTGGAACACTCACAGCTGAGTCTGTCGGTGATGCTGCTGATGCTAGTAGACGAGATGAAATTTGCGCTGGAATCCATCCCTGGCCAGCGGGGATCCTTCTCCGATGTTCCGCTCATAGGTACAGTAGTGCACTAACCAGTTTTGTGAAGTCAGTGTCAGTTGAGCTGATATATTATAAAATGCTGACAAAAATTCGTAACTCTCCGAAAAATATTTGCTTTACTATCTCAGTGGTGTTTCCCTGTCTGTATACATTCATAATTTTTGTATCTTAAAAATAGTTACTTTGTGACTCCTTTAGGCATCTATTATATGTCCCTCATTCTTACCATATCGGTTGCCACGTGCACCTCCTCTGTTTTTGTGCATCTTGAGAAATACGCCATCCGGAATCAAGGACTTCAGGTGCCTACCTACTATCTACCTACGATCCTACCCATTCATCCATATGGTGCAACATATGGATGAATACCGTATTTTCTCTGATAGTTCCCCGTGGAGTTATTTTTCAGCCCCTCAAAAATCTGGAATTTTTCGTACCAACTAAATAATTTTTTCCGAACTTTAAATGCACCATTCGACTCGCCTCGAGGAGATAGGAAAGAATAATATACAATAAAAAAGAAAATTTGTCAACTCACTGAGAAGATATAGGTCTCCAAAGTCGAGGGGGGAGCTATTAGGGAGGGGGAGCTATTAGAGAAAATACGGTACTTGTGGACTTTCTTCTTCCCATTTTGATTCCAGTCTGTGCCCCATCCGTTGCGCTTTTTGTCTGCCAAAAAGCTTTTCTGTTGCTATGTGCCGACGCGGGTTCGCCTGGACAAAGGGGACGAGGGTATTCGCAGAAACAAAGTGCGTGAGCACCTCCTCCTCCCCCTCCTCCCCACGACCTATCGCTCCCCTTTCGTCATCTCATGAATCCATCCATCCATCCCAGAACATACGCTGCAACCACCACTCCTCCTCTCTGGATTCCGCCAACTTCCGCACGCTGATCCCCACAGAGGTAGGCATGTTATGCGTTGTGTTTGTTTGTCGAATGACCCTCCACCCCCCCTCCCATCTTCTGCTGACAGTCCCAATTTCGGATACCCAACACCTAATAAAATACTGTCTGAGGCTTCTAAAGTTGCAGACTGGAAGAAGTGATGTTGATGAGAAAAAAGTTGAGCGTTATTTTACAAGGAAAGGACTACAATTCTCTGACGCTCTTTTTCTCTGCTTATCTACTGTTCCCTTCTCTTCTTTTGGATTGATGTCGCCAAAAGATTTGAGGGAAAGTCCCAATATGCAAATTGAGAAGCATCGCACAGTAGTAGGAGGGTCATCACTCATCAGCCAACGGCCGTATTTAGGTATTTACACCCCCCTCCCTTATGCCTCCCATGCTTGCTGACCTCCCCCGTTATTACGTCTTCCTTGCTGACCTCCTCCCGTGCGTAAGGTACTTGGGAACAATTTGGGAAAATTACTGTCCAGCAGGAGGCTAGTGATACCTCTGACCGAAAGTTTTCCGTTCGTTTTGGTTCTCTCTTTGCTCACATGCGACAAGCCGATGTTCCCGAGTATTGGCCAACTTATTTCCCACTTGCAGCTCAACTTTGCGGACTTCCAGCAGCGGAGTGCACGTCAAATAGCCGAAGGCAATGTTCCGCTGGAGGAGCCTCCTCTGGTCATGCTCAACTCAACCTCGACCGCCGCACTGATTCAGTCTGCCATTGGCTCCACTTGTGAGGACAAATCAAAAAATTGCAAAGATTGGAACATTTAGCGGCAGCTGGCTTAGAAGCCCAGAGGCTAGATAGCAAACTCGACCTGCTCATCTTATTGTTACGCGAGTTGCTGGAGGTAATTTATTAGGCAGAGACGTATTTTCCTGTCCTTACAACATTCATCAGGTCCGCCGCGAAATTCGTACCAGGGGACAGCTACCTGTCTACTGGGAACGAGTACTTCGGAGGCTGGAACACTGCTCTCTGTGCTTCTATCTAGCTATATTGGCATTGAACTTGTCCGTTTTGTCTGAGTTTTCCTCAAGTTATTTTATTTTTTAGATTTTTGTTCATGTGGCCAGAGCTTTGGTACTGATGCGTATTTGGCAACTCAAAAGTGTGTGATAATTTTGGCCTCAGGCCAAGTTCATCATATTTTTTTAACTCGCAATAGGTATAAATGTCCAACTGTTTCAAATGGGATTAAATTGCCTAATCAAGCTGGGATGGACAACAGCTGACAATAAATGGATAAGTAACGGGAATGCCAAAAGCGGGTCTACATTTTTGTATCCAATGGTTATCTTATGCTGCTGTGACTGTGATGTTAGTTAGTAATATTTTGTGACCAGAGGAGATAGTTGTACTTTTTTCTTTTTAAGCGGTTCTTTATTTTTTCTTGCAATATAACAAGACAATCTGGTGCTTTCCCGTTTCCGAGGCGGGGAGGGGGAAGGGTTTGACTTGTGACGCGTACGTGCTTAATTTACGTGTTTTTGACACGTATGCGCTTTTTTTACTCCGCGGGTTGGCCGGTTCTGTCGCGCTCCGCCCACGTACGTGCTTTTGATACGTGCCTTTGACACGTTTAAGATAACTTTAAGCACCCCTCCCCCCCCCCGGGAAAAGGGAAAATACAGACAATCCATCAGTTTTGCTTCGCTCTCTCCGCCGACCTCAAACAGCGGCGTTTTCATCGAAAAGAATGGAGGGAATAATAAGAGAGACAGAAGAGAGAACAGAAGCCATTCCTCTCCTCAATTTCTACCAAAGGTCGCATTAGCCCTGTCCTTCTCCACCCCCATCCACGCCAATTCATCAGTAATCCATCGCCGTCGGTTTCGTTGATCGGTTGTTTGATTCATTCCTTTTTTCTTTTTGTTCCCAATTCTCTCGATTTATTCGTTACTCTGCCAACACGCATACACCCATCGATTTGATAGAGAGAGGGGGGGGGTCCAAAGTGTCAGTGGTGCGAAGAGAGCTAATGGGAAATTGGCGGCTTGGGGAGGGGAATCCGGCCGAACCCGGATTTTTGGACCACTTGCATTTCGAGGGATATGATCCCGCGCCGTAGTTTTCTAATAAAGAACCGGCCGGGATTTGTTCCAAAAAATCGCGCATTCCGCTCGAATCGGGATCCCATTGATTCGATCCCAGATGTACGGTATTACTTCAAAGAATGGTCACTTTCTTCGGCACTAATTAACTAATTAATTGGTTGGATGATGTAATATAGTGATGACTTGCTCATTCCCTTCCTTTTATTCTGCCACTTCCCCATTGTTTTCTGGTGACAGCAAGAGGGAGATGGTGGTGGTGGTGGCAGTGTCCATTCGTCAATGGCAGGTTCCCCCTGTTGTCCTTCCGCTCATCGTATTTGTCACTTCATTTCCAAACAATGTTACGCCGACAGAATCCGGCGACAAATGGCAGCCGTGTGTGAAGAGAAGGTTGTTTGTTATTAGCTTATTAGTCGATCATAAGATGGATGACCCATTTCCCAAAAAAAAGTCCTCATACTTTCCGGTTTTGGGCCACCCCTTAAGATTTTTGTGAGGATGGCACCGTGAAATCCGTAAAATATACCGTAAAATCTCTAATTGCTCACCCCTCTCTAATAACTCACCCCTCTGAGTTTGGAGAGATCATAACTTTCCAGTGAGTTGACAAATTTCTATTTTTATTACATATTCTTATGTCCTCAAGACGCGTCGAATGGTGTATTTAAAGTTGAATAAAACCACGGGAACGGACCGCTCGTGCTGCTACACCCGCGCTCCGGCTCCGCTAGCGCCCCCCCCCTTACTACCTAC
>JAEHOM010000439.1:0-11996 GCA_016433075.1 Hoplolaimus columbus | reverse complement strand
GGAGTGGGAAGGGGCAGTTTGAAGAAGCTTCACTCCGCTGGCGATGTGAAAGAATTTGACGAGAGGTCTTTTGGAGATCGGTCAGTCATCTGTTAACTTTGAGGATGATTGAGAGCACTATGCTTCCGGGATTGGATCACTTTCCCAAGGACATCGATCTGAGTGAGTGGAATACTTCTGCGGGAAGTGGATGGAGCAGTAAGGAAGAGACCGACCGATATTGTTAAAGTCATTCCACAGTGCCAGAATCAGCTCGGAGGTCATCAGTTCGCCCGCATGGGTTGAGATCATTCGAAGCTGCAATTTTGTATAGATATTTTCATTCGAGTGATGTATGGGTATTGGGGGGAGGGGGACTTGCCATGAAGACGCCGTCTTTGCGCAGAAAATTGTTGGTGAACTTTCGCACTGAACAAGTCAATTTTATCAAAGTATCGTATTGTTGTTGCTAAAAGATGGGAATATTTATTGAAAAAGGAAGAGAGGGGGCTGTGGGTTCAGGTCACCGTTTCCACCTGCCCTTATTTGTTGGTTCTTCTCTAGTGTCTTTGTCCATCGATTGGTACCAATACTTACGGCTGACATCGTCCGCCATCGGTTTCTGTGGGTGTTCACTGAGGACCCGTAGATACTTGCGGATGAAGGTGATGCTCTGATGAGTGGAAGGGCGAGTCAACAACGGAAAGCCTGATCAATGGTCATGGTCTGATCAAACCTTCTTCGGGTAGAGCATCGTGTACACCCAATAGAGGCAGTTGCAGACCTTGACGGACGCGGAATGGGTTACAACGGTATTGACCGAACATACGGTGATGGAACCGATGGTTAGAAACCAGAACCAAAGGAACAGGAAGATCTTCTCGTTGAACATGCTGCAAAAGTTAGTTGTAGAAAAGCCAATTTCCTTCTACTATGTAAGGTACTTGATCATCAGCACGCACTGCACAGTGTGCCTGTGGATCTAAAAGCAAAAAAAAAAATGTTGAAGCTTCACTTTTTTTTTTGATTAGCACAGCCGAACTCGCACATTGGTGAGTGAGTTGGTAACGCAAATACAAATGTTTAGTGACTAACTAACATTGCCAAGCACACGGACTTCGAAGTCGCACAGTGTAACACGCGGGAACATTCCTTTGGCGGGGGATGTTGGAGTTACCTCTTATCCGTGGCCATTTCCCCACCTGTTTTCTCCCATTCGATTTCGTTCACAATGTCCCTGAGCAAGGTGAAGCCATAGGTGAAGCCGTGCGAGCCCAAAATGTGGTTGAGCAGACTACGGAAGAAGGGGGTAAGGGGAAATCAGTCGTTGAGGAACCATTTCCGAACCCACCAAAATTGGACCAACACGTTAGTCGAGTACAGTAACTTAAAAAGGAAGAAGACTACAGTATTACTGTTTTGATTGGAAATAAACACAAAAATTGGAAACTTCTCGGGACCGGTGCCTTTTTGGTATTTGTCTCTTTATTATATTATTATCCCCTTTCCGATTTTTTTGAAAATCACATATAGAGTATTTCGGCACGCAGAATACGAATTTGGCATTATTTTTTCGACCTAACATGAAATGCGTGAGTTACGTGAAATTTTAGTTGCTAAGACGTGTAAATACAGTCTGAAAAGGCATGCAGCCGGTTTTTTCGCTGAAACATGTATTTAAGTTGAGGTTTTTGAGGGCTGGGTATCCGAATCTGGTGTCAAAATTGATCGATCGCCACTTTTTGACATGATTTTCACGCATGGTCATTTTAGGATTTTTTGACGTGACCTTACCTCACGTCAAACGTGATGTTAGGTCAATTTTGACGTCAGATTCACCGGTCACCTCTCTTGAAAGCCCCTAAATACGTGTTTCAGGGCAAAAAACGGACGTTGATTTTGCATCAGAAAAGGGAGGGAGGTCATAAAACAGAAGAGTGTCGCCTTTTCAAATCCGATCAAATGAAAAAAATTTTTGTTCGTATTAGCTTAATCCAACAAAAGCACCTTTATGCCTATGGAAAGCAGCGTCACATAACAGCCGCAGTGCTTGCCAAGCCTCAGAATGGGCAGCCTGTTGCGACTTTGCCGCTGGACCTGGGTCAACTAAAGCAGCGCTCTCCCTTTGTGTGTTATTCGTATTTCGTATGTTGTTCCCTTCCCCCCTCCTTCCCCATCCACTCACGTGAACTTCCTCCTGCATGTGTCGTGCCATCGTGAACACTGTCCGCGACTTGATGTCCGGATCCATTAGCCGTGCATCGCAAGCCATCTGCACAAGGCCCTGCAGGTTTATGCCTGGAGCAAAGGCACATTTGGGATGGCATCAAAAACTCTTCAGTTAACTGCGACCGTTCAGTGATCAGTCGCACAACACAACCTGAGTGCCAGTAGAGGAGTCCCCGCCACACGATGCACGGAATGTAGAAGAACAGTGCTTGGAGAGCCAGGATGAAGGGCACCTGTCCAGGGGGAGCATCAAGGTGTTAGTTGCTGTTACCAGGGATGTGTTCCCCACCAACCCATTGGTAATATCCGATTTGGCGGTTCCTCCGCGAGTACACTTCCCGGGGGATGTCTTCCTCCATGGGAATCCAGTACGTGTTCTGCACATAGCTTAACGGAAAGAGGGGCGCGGAAGGGTCAGCTGATTTTCTCACTTATTATTGTTCATTCACCAGTAGTTCTCCTGAACATGCCATTTGGGCAGAATGGGGGCACACAATTGGAAATGGAGTGGCAGCACACAGCACTCACCGTGTACTGTTCCATCGCGTCTGTGCGGGGATGGAGGGGTATGAATATGAACACAATGACGAGAAGTCAGTCATAAGCATAAGATACATGAAGAAGATATTTGCAGATTATGGAAAGGCACATTCCACTAGAGACCAGCACAAATTTGAATGTGGACAATTCCAGTCAATTTTTGGCATTTTACACATTGATTGATGCACTCTCACTGACAAGTGAGCAGTGCTGTGCCGGCTCCGGAGCCGATCCGGAACCGGAGGTGCGATTTGAAAAAGTCAGCCCGGCAGCCGGAGCTAGCTCCGGAGACGGCTTCGAAAAGCCAAAAATTTCTCATTTGTTCAAGGGAACGCAAATTTTCGATTTTTCAAAAAAATAACCAAACTTTCGCCAAACAAAGGAATTTTTGCCTGTTTAGTTCTTGAACATAGCTTCCGTGGACACTAAAAATTGAAATTTTTTTTGCTTATTTACTGGTGTGAAAAATTGTTTTCTTAACGTTGTCTCGGACCCGCTCCGGCATTGGCTGTCAGCTCCGGAGCTGGAGCCTAAGCCGAATTTTGAAAAGTCGGAGCCGAAAATAGCCTAGGAACAGCAATGCAAATGAGCACCAACCTGTGAAGGTGGCCGGCACCCAACATCTGCGAGCAGAGCGCATTGATAATCATTGATTGATCAGAGGTATATAAAAAAGGAGGAACAAACTGAATTGGGAAGCCGACCTGAAATGGGATAACTGAATGACTAGCAACAAAAAACGATAGTGCCATCTCACATATTGTTTAGCGGAAACGAGCAAGGCAAAGGAAGCAACTGAACGGATCAATAATCAATCAATAAATTCAATCAATTAGAGATGTGATTGATGATTGATTACGGATTGTCGTTGTGTAGTAATCTGATAAGAAAATTAATAATTTGTGAATTGTGGTCCCAAAAAGCTTTCGGTGAACAACGTACAGTTGAGCTTGTCGATGAAGTCATCATCTGAACGGATAGTGAATAATGAATTGAACTGGGCGAATTGGGCATGGGGAGGCATACCCAGTCTCGGGTAGAGTGCACGGAACGCGGCAGCCAAGTAGTAGAGGATCATAGCTGATGAGTGAGTGAGTGCTCTTAAGTTGGATTTCAAACAGTTCAAATTTGCTACCCGGCGAGGCGCCTTGGCCGTGACCGTGGCCTGCAGAGAAAGAAAGGAGGGTCATTTGAAGAGGAGAACAGCTAATAAGATGAACCGCCGCCGTGGGCGCCGAAGTGGTGGCCGCCGATGTGGCCTCCGTCCAGGAACTTGTGTGCCTTTAGCAACAAGACGGACTAATTCATGAAGAAAGAAGCTAAAGCCGACCTGGTAGGAAGGGATCTGGTCCAGGTGCCGGGCCTTGTCTATGTGCGATCTCTGAATTTAAAATGCGTACACAAAACAATTGGAATTAAGGAAAGAGTGGTTCTTGCTGTACCGCCCCCATTACTTTTCCGATATTTTTGGAGCCGAAATCCAAGATCAAAATCCGGGTTTCGTTGGGTTTCAGTCTAAACAGTTAAGGCCATCCAATACATACCATTTTGCGGGGTACATAATAAGTGCAAATTAGCGAGCAGAAGCGGACTGGGTGTGAGAGGCAGTATTTCAACGCAACCGGACGGAACGGCCTTATATACTTATGGTATGACTTCCTTTCTTGGCCAATTAGCCAAATCCGCGCTGATATTGAGGCAATGGGAGCAAGCAGTAAGTGTCAAATCCACTTTCGGAGAGGAAGTGGTAAGTGATGATGACGGGCTATATTATACGGGAAGGGGAGGGCCAGTTTATCGGCTCATTATGTTGGTCCTTGTGGATGGACGGAAAGGTCCAAGGGCTTTGCCAAAGGCAATAATAATCTTTTATGCTGGCTGGGCTGGTGGGTGGGTGGTTGCTACCTGCTGCTGTGCAGTGAACGGGATGCCACTCTCTTCCTGCGCCTGTTGCTGATAATGGCCGTGCACCTTGGCCACTGCCAAGTTCCGTTTGGGCAATGACAGAAAGGGCGCTGAAGGGAGTGAACTCCTCCTCCAAAACCCCTTGCTTGCTGGTCTTGGCACCTCCTACATTTTGGAATGGTGGCCCGGAACGTGACTGTCTGACTGCTGGGATGCTCCTCCTCGCCGTACTCTTCCTCCACCGGGTTCAGCGGGTTCTCCGTTCCGCCCCACTCTTGGCCCGTCTCTGTTTCCGCCGGTGCTGCTTGTCGTCCCAAGTTGCTCAGCAACTTGAACAACCGCGGACGACCAAAGTGTCGGATGAATGTGTTGAAGCGACGATGTTCCTTTGCGGCGGAGCACGACGTGTGGTGGTAATGGTGGTGGTTAGGGAGGAAATGCGGCGGTGCAGAGGGGGCATCGATCATAGACAATGGTGGAGCACGAAGATAGAGAGCAACATTCGCCGTGGAAACAAATCAAATTTTGCCCGAGGCAATCTCGAAAGGTGTTGCTAAGGTCGGAATTAAATGTGTAGTGAACGGACCAGAAAGGAACGTGCCTACCTCGTCCCCCCCCCCCAAGGGAATGTGACTTAAGTACTTTCTTTTGCGGGATTTCTGTTCTGACACACTCTGTTCTCGCACTCACTCCCTCCTACTCCCAAAACCACCTTTCTGGCCCAAATCGATGTGTGAATGGGCCAACAACAATTTCGCCCCTCCACAACAACCCCCAATTCTTCGGCTTCACTGAATATAAAAGCCATTTCGAATGTGCTCCTCCCCACCATACCGGGAAGGTGAATTGCTTTAAAATTGATGCCCTTTCCCCAGCAGGCGAATTTTTGTGGCCTTTGCGTTTCTAAATAAGAAGTGAGATCAAACAAAGGCTTTGTAATGGGTTGGCCTTCCTTCCACTGATAATGTGCGGATGCATTGGCTGGTTGTGCCTCCATTCCACCCAATAAAACCCCATCGTCCTCGATGTTGTCCTTCGGGGGCAAATCGAATTTTAGCCCCCGGAATTGGCCAAATAGGGAAGGAGACCATTTGGCGCTGAATTAAGTGAGTTCCTTCGGGACAGGAGATGATGAGGACTGATGTGAAGGGGAGAGAGGAAAATTGAGTTTGTGTTATGGGCCAGTGGTGCTGCTGGTGTCCCTGTCCCTCATTGGAAAACCTTTTTGGAGGAGGACTCTCGCAGTGCTACAAACATAAGGGGGAATGTACTCCTTTCTTCTTAAAGGGTGCGTGTTAAGAGCAAAGGAGTTCGCCAGCGTAATTTGGGGCTTTTGGGGTCCAAAGCCTTCCTCCCCCCTGCCCACTCCTCTCGCTCGGCACGTCCATCACAGAGCCCATCCATTGCACTCACTCACTCTCTTTGAATCTCCGAAAGGTTGCCCAGGGAGAGACCCCTTTCTCGGGGGCTCCCATATTATGAGCCGAAGGGTGTCCGAAAATGAAGGGGCGAAGGAATGTGCAGGGCAAGAGTCTGCGGCTCCCCGCCGGCACCCAATTCATTACCCCTCCCCACACCCGCTCGCCCCCTTATAGCAGCCACCCACCCAACCAGTCCACCCATCGGCCAAATCCCCCTTCACACAACAGCAACCACCACCTCAGGCATGCCTCTCCTGCCGGCAGGAGACACTTTTGCCAAGGGGGACGCGGAAAAAGTGAGTTGAGTGTATGTACGAAAAAATGCAAATGGCCACGGAGAGGGACAGGATAAAGCTTGGCGAAAGACGTTCAAAAAAATAGAGGATTTTGAAATTTAAGCGAAAAGTTAAAGAAAAGAAAAAAAGGACAGAGTGAACGAGATGAAAGGTCGCTCCGGAACTCACGCAGTCAGTTTGGCTTGGATTTTGATGCGAGGGTTTCGTTTTGGGATGAGTTTGGGTTCATCGACACGTACACAACACACACCTGTGTGTGGCTGAAAGTGCACGCAAAACTGAGTGAATGGGTGGTCTGCCACCACTATCGATGAATAATAAATGGATGGAATGGCGGCGATGAAGTTGTTGCGTGCGGAAGACGAGGGTATGTCTCGCAAGAGGAGGCAAAAAGCAATAAAAACAAAGTGTGTTGAACATTGAATGAACTGACGAGGTGATGAGAGTGGAGGAAGGAGGGGGAGCTCACAGCCATTTCCCCTTCCTCAGGATTTGCCAGAGCCAAAATACACATACACTTAATGGGTGTCAATGCCAATACCTTCGGCGAATGCCAAATCCGAAAAGTAATTCGCTCAATGGTCAATGAGCTCACCTTGAAGCGGGATCCAAGTTTGAGCTGGCGGAATGCATGCATTAGAGGGAGGAGCGGCCGGCGGAAGGAAGATGGCGACCGGACGACGAAGACGAGGCGGACGGAACGGGGGAGGAGCGGAGGAGGGATTAAAGGGCGGGCGGCGGCGGTGGTGGTGGCAGTGATGGATCTGTCCTTCTTCCTCCTCCTTCCCCTTCTCCTCCGCTTCAGTTGTCTTCTGCTTTCGATTGAATTTAGCGAATGATGAGTGATGGTACGAGTGGGTGATGAGGTGGTGGCGTGGTGGCCAAATGTGTTGGGCACTTTACCTGTGAGGGCGGGCATTCGGGGAGTGGGAGCGGTGAGGGAGGAAGGGAGGGAGGGGGATTTGCGATATTTTTGCGCGTCAATGGCGGCGCCCCGCGGGAAAGGGCTTCATCCCACTCTGCAGCACACCTTTTATTGGTTGTGTGGTGTGCCCGACTGGGGCATCATCATCACCATCCCCTCAGCACATAACGTGCCATCATAGCATGTCCTGCCATCCAATCTGCAAAAGGGCAGCCTTCCCGCAAGACATGATGATATTTGCCCATTCATTTGTCGTCCAAAAAACAAAGATAGGTAAGTAGTCATTTCTTATTTTTGAGAAAACTTTAACACAAATATTCATTTTCGAAGGCCGTATCGGGAATGGATCAAATTTAATTACATCGATAGGCATTAAAGCATAAAACACTTTTCATGCATTTTTTTTCACTTATTTGTACAAAAGTACGACTAATGTTGATGGGCTAAAGGATGGAGACATGCTCGTTCTCTGTTAAATTAACCGAAGAGCAAGTGTCTGGGTGCCTTGCCCCGGTTCCCCTCCAAAAGTATTTTTGAAAAGACCCTCTGCGGTCGCTGTCGCGTAGTCGGCCAATGACACTTCACTTCCGCGGGCAGAGAGAGCTCATTTCTTCATCAGTCGACTTGCCTCCTCCGATCACACGGATCAGTCCACTCACTCATCATTCAGCCTCTTCTCTCTCGCCTGTCACTCATCCTGAGGTGATCCGTCGTCTGTCCGCTGGTGAGTGGATGCATATCCGCAATCCGAGTTGAAGAAGCCCCGCAATCCGAGTTGAAGAAGCCCCCTCCCCCCGGCACATTATGTACTTTTGGGTCTCTTTGCCCTGGTCACCTGGAGTCTTATTGCAATTTTTGCCGGGCCATAAAAAGGGTAAGGTCCATTTTACTGGAGAATCAACAAGTTGAGTCTAAAGAGTCCGAATGATAGGTTAAATTATGCTTGGCAAAATCAAATTTGTGGCAAAGTGAAGAAGTGACACCCACTCTCCGCCCCTCCGCCATTTCTACTGAGAAAAAGACAAGTTCCCACGGTTTGGTTGATGGAGATCCCCGGGGATTTTGGAGGGACTGAAGAAGGGGGGACAACGGACAACATTAATTGGCGACAAATGGACTGCTAGCAGCAAAGCCAGCAATTTCATTCATCAGTCTATCAATGTGCCACTGGGCATTTGGGCTTGTGTGTGAATATATGTATAACAACACAGAAGGACACCTGGGAAAGATAGATGGTGGACACGCACCCCTTGTCATGCAGTCTTCAACAGTTTTTGAAGGGAAAAGGAAGGGTTTTACCTACGAGACACATATTGGGGATAAACAGCAAATAACGAATGGCATTAGTTGGACGGATGAGTATAAAGGGAGGGGGAGAGGAGGGGTGGATGGGAAAGATTTGATAAGCGAATTAATCAAATTTCGGGAAGGAAGGACACACAGACAGATAGACAACGGAGCTGCTATTCATATAGCAGAGCCAAGGATGGGTGGGTCGACTAATAATAGTCGAATGTGTGAGGGGATCATCTGGGGTTTGGACGCGCTGAATAAAAGGATTGGACAAGCCGTCCCGCATGAGTTGGCTTCCGGCAATAGTCATCGGAGAATGAATGAATGAATTGGAGGTGGGTGAATATGGTGGGGAATATGAATGAGTGGGTGAAGTTAAGGACTGCAACGGCGCGAGACGAAAGCATGGAAGACCCCCACCCTCAGCAGCAACGTCCACCCAATCCGCTTGACTGCTCGGGACGCAAAGAAAAGCGCAAAAATTGGATTTGGAACAAACGGAACAGAGCGAGAGAAGCAAGCACAGCTAACGACAAGCACATGTCGAGAGAAGGTGGCAGAGGAAGTTGAATGAGTGACTGAGTGAGTGTGAAGTAGCCCTTGACCAAGGACACCTACCGACTGGCCAAAAGTCAAATTTTGAACTGTGGCCAACAAAATAGTGATTGCTGACCTCAAAAGATTGCTGACCTTGTCTTTTAATCCGCCTACCATCACCCTCCGTTTTTCTATAGAAATCCCTTCTCTCCTGTGGTTGATTACCTTGTGAAGCCTGAGCATGAACTTTTGTTGCATTTTTGGGAGGGTGAATTGGCCGATGGGTTGGGTGGTTGGTTCCACGTAAATGAGGGAATGACCAGTGAAGTTAAAGGACTCGTATGCTTAAGGCAACAAAATTTACATAATGACCATTTGCATAAATTGACGATGATGATGGCCCGCCCAAGATTTCTTTTTGTGAAAGAGGGAAAAGTGGAGCCGGTTGGGGGAGGATAGCCCAACATAAACTAGTAGTGTTTGGCCGGTGGCCGAATTCCCATGAAACCAAATGTGAATAAATGGAAAAGTTAGCTAAAGTTGGTTTCAAAACTGCGATAACTGGTAACTGCAAGAAATGCAGACGAGACCAGATAATGGTTGGGTAACCACAAACTAGCGTATAATAGGAATGTTCCTAGCTCTTGAAAATGTAATTCAAATGGACAAAAATATTTTTCTAAACTCCGATCCTTAACCTAATTTTGTTTCGTAACTACTTAACCATCGTGATAGTTTTAATAATTTTCCCACAGGAGTGTGAGACACCGTATTCCCTCCAATAGAGCCCCCCTTCTCGGGGGTGTGAAAAGAAAAATACAACCCCCCCCCCACGCCAAACCAATCATTCAGATCTCTCAAATCCACTAACAATGCATACACATATACATTTCTTAGGTAAAGTCACCCACAATCAATATATCATGTTCTTCTCATTTATTAACATTGCTCATAATTCCACTACAAAATTAAACAAATTTACGAAAAACTATCAATATTTTTGCAAAAAACATAAAGCACTTACCCCAATCTGTCTAAGAGTGGTTGAAATATACCTGTAGAGCCCCTCAAGTAGAGCCCCCCTCCAATAAAGCCTCCTCTCGGGGGTGGTTGAAAAGTAGCCTCCGGGGGTTCTATTGGAGGGAATACGGTTGGCAACCCCAGCGAAGAAGTTTGTAAGTTGTCAAAAAGCGTACAAACCTCGATGCCTGCGGCAGAAGCCACCGTTTCGCCGGATTTCTCGGTTACGGGCTCCTTCTTTAGCATTCCGAAATTCAGACAATCATCGCCAAAGGATTGCAATCATTTTTGGCTGGCAGATTCTTCCTATACAAAGCGAGTGACCCAATAGACCTATTTCATTCCTCAATTCATTCCAGACCACAACCACTCCATCAGCAGCCTTTCGTGGGAATTTTTTTCGAAAAAGGACACTTTCCACCTTTTGAGGTGTCGTGTTGTTTCATCTCTCCGTTAATAATTCATCAATGTCAGCAAATAAAAGGAACCGTACCGAATAACCGAATATGTAGAGAGAGAATGGAACAGGCGGAAAACATGAATGGACTGAACAGTAGGAATACATACGCATACAGAGAAGTAGATTGGTTAAATAAAGTTAATGGTTGAAGAACGTGAAGAACAATGTGAATCTGCTGATGAATATGATGTGATGACATAGAACTCTGTAGCGAAGCGAAGACATTGGGAGACGAATGCAGAATTGAGTTGAGAAAAGTGAGGGCTTGCGCGAAAGAAAATTTTTGTCAAAATCGAAATATTTTAAAATCTGAAATCGAAACAAAAAAAATTCGAAATTTTCGATTCTCGAAATCAAAATTTCGCGTCGGCCCTAAGGGAATGTCGACAACGGGTGATTTTGTTGTATGTGAAAGTGATCAATCGATCAGTATTTGTTGTCGTAGTAGCCAGGAGCCGGAGGGTAAGTGGCCGGCGGAGCATAGGAATTGGCATGGGGCTGCGGAGGGGGCGGGTAAGTGCCTCCAGCTGGGAAGGGCTGCATCGGGTACGCTTGAGCTACTACATTAGGGAGAAGGAATGATTTTTAAAAAGAGATGCCATGCCATCCGTATCCAACAGCAGACTAAGATTCCTGTTTAAAGACTCCACAAGGGATGGGAGGAATTCATGGTTTTCAAGAATCCCCATATAAACGATGAAATTTGGAGTTCCAGTAGACAAACTCCGATTTTCTTTTCAGAATTTTCTTTTCCGGTATCATCTTTTCTTCGTAAACATTAGAATTATTACCTTGCTGTTGTTGTGGAGGGTATTGTTCGCTGGTATTGTCGAATTTTGGTTGTCCGGGTTGATAATTGTCATTATTGTTAGGCATACAACTGAAGAAGGCAGAATAAGCCGAAAAAAACGGGAAAAAGAGAAACCTGTCGAAAGCGGAACGGCAGAATTTGTAGGCGATCAAAGCGCAACAACAGCAGAGCAAAAGACCGACCACGAGAATGCTAAAATGCTAAATACAAAAGCAATAATTATTCGAGCACATCGCAAAATCAGAACAGACAAAAATCTCTGCATTTCTATTTTAAAAAATTCATTCATAAGTGAATAATATGGTAAAACACCTTCAAAAGTCAAGTGAAAATCGCTAAACTACCAAAAAAAATGTCCAAAATTTCTTTTTTGGCTTTATTTGTTAAAGTGAAAGCAACAAGCATGATGCCTTCTTGTTGATTAAAATTGTTTCCTTTTTGTCAACTCTTTTCACACTCCCTCTCTCTTCCATGGCCGTAACCAGAAAAAATTTTCTGTGTGGGGTGAATGGTGTTTTGGTATTACTCTTATATATATCTGACGTGACCGACGACTGGAGTGTTGTCTGTTTACGAGTTC
>JAEHOM010000438.1:0-12009 GCA_016433075.1 Hoplolaimus columbus | reverse complement strand
ATTTTTGAGGGAACAGCCCATGATCATTTTTGAGGGAACAGCCAAGATGAGCATTTTTGAGGGAACAGCCTAACGCCACCCCTCCCCCGTCCATTTTCACTCATTTCATCATTCATTTTTCAACATTTGAATTCAAATTTATTGAAATATTTCCCACAAAAGAAATCATGACACGATCAAGGGATTAGGGCGCATATACATGGGATCAGAGCAGGAGACATTTTTTTTGCATAACATACACACACTTTTACTCCGATAATTCTATTCTAGGGTGAAAAAAAAGAAAAGAGCACTTTCGCGATAAATAATCTTTTTTAAATCCATAACCAGAAAAATTTTCCCAAAGAGAATTACTAAGAATTTCGACAATTTTCTCCCATTGAACGCAAGACAAAAAGAAGTAAATTGCGAAAAAAAATATTTGGAAAGCCAGCTTTTATTTTAGAGGGGATCCTTGTCAGTCACTTCCTCTCCCATCCCCCCCCCCTCAATTCAGTTTCACAATCCATTCCCGTCAATTTTAGAAAAAGCAATTTTGAGTGGACAACAGGCACACTTTTCCGGAGGACAAATCGTTCGCCAATACGTTCTTTCGTGGACAAGTGTTATTCACTCACAAAAGCACTTTTTTGAATAACCAAACGGACGACAACCGAAAGGACAAATACATAGCAGCGAAGGAAGACAACAAAATGGCGGCGGAGGCCAAAACGATGAACATGGAGGTAGGCGGCAGCGGGGAATGGAGGAGGAGGAATTCTGGCGAAGGTGGGGGGTGGGGAGTTGTGCCGGATGGCAACCATTAATCAGCGAAATGGAAATGTTCCGCCAAAAAAGGAGACTTTGGAGACTCACAGGCCCGGTTTTTGGTTGGGTTGGTTGGGTAGCTTGTTGACATTAAACTGAAGAGGCACTACACACACAAGCACTTTGGCCAGGGTGATTGCCTAAATAGTAATTGGTGTCATTAGTGTTGATCGGCGGGATGGGTATCGAACAAAATTAGTTCCGAAAGCCAGTTTTTTTATTCTCACTTTTATTTTCTAAAACTGAAAAAACAATTCAATACTCATTCCTTTGGGTATAAACGCTAAATGGCATTTTTTCGGGAAATTTTTTTTTGCAAGTTTTCACCTTTTTTTCAATATTTCGTTAAAATTTGCATTCTTTTCTCCTAGATAGATACTTTTCATTTTATGCAAGAATGCTTATGAGTTACTCATATACAATGTGTGAGTTACTCATATACAACTCATATACAATGCAAAAGTTCAATTTAGACGATTTTAAAACATAGGCGATATCTTTGATCCATGACTATGCTAGGTATGGGTTGTTAAAACCGTGTGATGATTTTTGTGAGTACTTTAGTGGTAAAGAGGGTAAAACTTTAACATTTTACATTTTCTCAAGTCCTATTGAATTAAAAAGTGAATTTTTAAGATGACTATTGGCCTATAAACTTACATCATTTGATCGAATAAATAGCACCACTATTTTTGGACTTTTACTATAACAAATCTAAATTTACAGTCCATCATTTACTATGCAAGAGCGCCATCACATCCTTTTAGTCGGGTTGGTTAATTTTGCAGCGCTAGCGCAATGTATAAGATGGTTGGGAAAGTATCAAAGTTCAGTTTTCTCTGTTTTCAGCTCCAAGTTGGAAATACCAGTAAAAAAAGGCCATTGACTTTTTTTCTCGCAAATTGGCTTACTTATTAACAGTTTACAGTCATCCCTCAAGTAAAAAACAATGAGGAAATTCGTCTTTAGGAAAATTCATTTCAAAAATTTATAGTATAATTCTATAATATTCATTTATTATCTAAATACATCGCTCATTCTCATTATATAAATGGGAGATGGAACCCAATCGAATCGACGATTCGTTTCAATAATCCTTTTTTTCCCATTTTGGCGCTCTCCATAATTGGCATTTCTCCCTTCATTATTGTGTCGAGTGGCTGGACGGGTGGCCGTGGCCGACCGAATGGAAAATTCTGCAAAAAATGTCCATTTGGAGTGTTTGTTGACTTCCCATATTGCACGCACATTTGACTCTTTTTGCCCGCCCCCCTCCCCATTTTCTTTCATTCGGGCAATTGTGTGTTGGGGTGGGCGGCTGGGTCTGTGCCGGGTGGACAGCGGTACCATTCGCCATAATGAGTGTGAGTAACCCCACCACTGGTCACAGTCACAGGGTACGTTACAATACTTATAATGGATAATGATGATGATTTGATGATGATATAAAAATTTTTTGAAAAATTAATCATTATTAGATTAATATCGAATTAAGATCACCATTCACGAATGATCACTTTTATTTGCGTCTTTCGTCTTTCTTTCTTTCTCTTCTGATAGTGTTAATATTTTACTATTTTGTTCTGATAATGCTAATATTTAAAAAATTCCATAAATTTGGCTTGGTCCATCATTGCTTATAATTAGGTTTTTGGACGAAGAATATTTTTTAATATAATTCTTCGGAACATAGTGTTTTTTCGACTTCCAAACCACTATGACAACGAAAAAATATAAATAAATAAAATAAATATCGAAAAAATCTCCCATTGGTCATTGGGCATCTTCTCTGTCCCATCTCAATTGCATAAGTCATTCCTCACAAGAACTCCCGAATCTCGTTCCCTCTTTCTCCCACTTCCCAGCCAATCATCAATTCTACCGATCAATTGATCAAAGTCAATGTGAGCTGTTTATTGTGAGTGTCTCCTGTCTCGCTGCTTCTGTTTCACACACTTTCTTCCTTCCTTGTTGGTCTCAAACATTAATGAAGTGGCGAGCAGCAACACCTGTCGCCGCTAAGTAAGCGTTCTTTCATTCGGTCCCAAAATCTCATTTATTCCCAAATTCCCACCCAATTGCGACCCCTATCTTCTTCCCATAAATTTGACACCGAACCAAGGGCCGTTTGAATGTCCATCGAAAGTGCTTTCTTGAGGTTGACAAACTTCAAAATTTCAAAGCACTTCTTGTCCAAAAGATCTTAAAGTTTCATTCCATTCCCTATAACTATACTTAGGCCGGCCCGCTGGGGGAGAGGCCCGGGCCAGGCCGGGCCTCTGAACTCAGGGCCCGGGCCGGCCCGGTCAGGCCCGGGTCATAATTTTCCTTGGGTTTAAAAAGCATTTTTGTACAAAATTTAATTTTGTTTTTTACTCAATTTATATAAATATGAATGATTCAAAAATATTGTAATTTCTTTATTTTAATTTTAAAATTTCTGAATTTTAATATTATCTTTTTTCCTGACAAAATTTAAATATGCCAATTATCTGGGGCATTCATGCACTGCTGATTTGATATTCCGATGTTGAAATATGGGCGTAGGATATAGGTCTTTTAATCATGATTTTAGAATAGAAAAAAATTCCCTTAAATTTGCATCGCCAAAATCAGAAAAATCTCATAAAATGATCTCTCCCCTATATAAAAATTAGAAAAATTTTACGGCAAAATTGAAAATTTACTCATTATTTCATTGATGTTTGAACTATAACATCATAAGGATTTTTTTATTTAACAGTGAGTTGAAAAAATTGGGATAAGAATTTAAAAAAAAGTTTTAATATTTTTTTTTAAATTTTTTATACCCGGGCCTTCCGAGCCGGCCCGGGCCTGGGCCGGGCCGGGCCCGAGTGTTTACGACAGCGAGCCGGGCCGGGCCTGATATAAGCAGGCCCGGGCCGGGCCCGGAATTTTTAGGCCCGTGCGCAGCCCTGGGCGGGCTAAAAATGCCACCACTGTTCTGGAATATTGTGGAAAAAAGCATTTGATTCTGAAGTTTTTTTTCAGAATATATGTTAGGTTATCACAGTATCTTCCTCTCTTAAATGGGATCCCGCTGACTTTATATTTCGGGTTCTTAACCCAATAGGACCAATAAGGTCCTCACCAGTTCAAAAAGCAAACAATCGAATATTTGATGTCATTTCCCTCTTTCCATTTTGTACTCGTTTTCATGGGTTAGAACCCATTCATCTTCATCACTTTCCACAACTGTCCTCCCCCAACATTTCGTCCTCCGTCTTTCACAAAATATTTTTCAAGAATTCATTTCTTCCTCCTCCGTCGGTAGGATGATGTTGTCCCCCGCTTCTTCACTAATTACCACCCTGACTCGTTCACTCGCTCATTCATTCACTCGCTTGCTCGCCTTCTTGTGCCTCGTCAATTGGATTAATGGGTAAAATGCCCTGATGCGGGCTGACGCAGGGCCTGCACTATGTTGTCTGTCGTTGTGCCCTCGGGGCTTTGATACTCCCGAGAGCCTCTTGTTCCAATGTCCAATTCCCGACATGGGCTCCGTCCATTGTTGTCGCACTCATAATTCATCTTTTTGCCCATTCAGAAAGCGAGAATGAGTGGCGTATATCACGCCATTCCCTCCGAAAGGCACCCATCTGACCCATTTACACGTTTCAATGTTCTTTTTTACCTAATCTATTTCAAAATGTTAGAAACACTCAGTTGACACTTTCTCCTTCCGCTAATCGCACTTATATATTGTAAAGTGTTTTCCAGGTGGGCTTCCGCCACCCAAATTGCCGAATGAATCACTCACTCTCATTCATTCATTTACTTCTAAAGGTCTCCCCATTCTCATCTCATCAGTCAATTTAACCAAATAAAATGCCTTGTTTGGCTTTCCATCTCTTTCTTTCTCTCTCCGCTCTCCATCCGTCTTGTTCTATCTCTTCTATGTTGTTAGCGATTGTCGGCTTCTTCGTAGCTTCACAGTTCATTCATCGGAGTGTACAGTCAATGTCCATGGGTTCGTGTCACTATCACTATTCCTTTTACGTCGGTTGGCCACCCCCTTCTAATGCTCTCACCCATCCTCCTTATATTATGATTTAAGCCTTCTCCTCTCTCTGTCCCATTCCCAATTTGGTCCCTAATCCTATCCGTCCGTCTACGGCCCCTTCATGTGCCACTCTGTCCCTTAACGATGGTTGGTCAATCTGCTTTCCTCACCTTGAGCGAG
This sequence comes from Hoplolaimus columbus, assembly GCA_016433075.1. Classification (NCBI taxonomy): domain Eukaryota; kingdom Metazoa; phylum Nematoda; class Chromadorea; order Rhabditida; family Hoplolaimidae; genus Hoplolaimus; species Hoplolaimus columbus. Next base: position 6,998 of record JAEHOM010000438.1, on the reverse strand, counting down.
ATAATTGTTTTCGCATTTTGGCCATGCTCCCCCTCCCCATTTCACAATTCTTTTTCCAACTCCCACGCGATTCAAACGCATTTTCTCCCCTTCTTCCCATTTTCTCATTGTTCCGATTCCAGACTGCACACACATTCTGGTTCGAATGCACTTTTGGACCCTTTTTTGAGAATTGAACTTAATTGTTTCGAATGTTATGAATTTTATGCCCATTTCTATGAACGATTTCTGCTGTAAGCACCTAAAGACCTGACCATAGGCATAGGCACTTCCTCGGAGGCTTATTTGGAGCTCTATATAGATTCACAAATCCACAATAATGTCATAGACTTGCCTCCCACTCACAAGTCTCGTCGCTATAACTCGTAATCACTGCCCTACTTCCCTTCCACTAATAAAATCATAAAATGCTAAAAATTTGCTTCCGTGTACATGTTTTGGTGAGATGGCTGGATTTTGCTAATTTTTGCATTTCTCCATTGATTCTTGCTTCTTTCCTTCAATGAAAACAAAACATGTTCTTCCAACTCTCACTTCCCTCCTCATTCATTGTCGCTATGTTGTTGTTGTGTGTGTGTGTGTTTTTTTCTATTTCTCTCATTCTTTCCATTTTTTCGAACCCGCTAATTGACTTTGCTGAATGCAAAGCAGAAAGATGGGGGGGGGGATGGGGAAGAGTGGATGAAGAAGGAGGGGAACGGGGTAAGGGAAAGGAAGTGCATTCGGCGATGGAAGGCGAATGTCGAGCGCATTGGATGTGAATGAGAGAACGTCCCCATGGGACGGACATCCGTCCCCTCCTCCTTCCCCATGCCAACCTTCAAACTCATGCGAATACCACTTTTCACTCTCTCCCGATGGGTCCAACTTTTTTCCCAATGATTTGGCCAAATGGTCCATTTCATTATTGGGTCATAGGCAAAAAAGGAGACTCGCTTACTCGCACACCATCACCCGCCCTCCGCCCCTGGGTCGTTCATTCATTTATTCATCATCATTCCCCAGGGGATTTAGGCCACGGTGTTTGCATGTGTGTGTCCTATGTTAAAACCATCTGTGCTGAGTGAGGCCACATATGGCCATGCCGAATTGCCAATTTTCAAATTGGGTCGATAACCGACCGACCGACCGACGAACCCTCTTCACCCACCGACTACCCTACGCTCTCTATTCATTCCCATTTCTTTATTAGGCCAATGTCGATCGTGTACGAGGAGAGTGGCTACCCCCCTACAGTGGACGACGAGCCCGCAACGCGCTTTTTGTGGGCCAATGGATCGCAACTTTTGCTTAAAGGGTTGCCCTTCAGCTTGGCCGAAAGAATGGAACAGTGAGTGTTGTGCGAGTTATAACGGTAATGCGAACCATCTCATCTTACAACAGGTGCTTCGAGGCCCTCCACAAGTCCGGTCTGCCAGTCAGTGCTCCGCCCGGCGCAGAAGGGATGCCCTGGTGCAACGCCACTTGGGACACCGTGCTATGCTGGCCAGCCACTCCTGGGGGCCAGTCAGTTTCACTGCAGTGTCCCCCGCTGAAGACGCTGGACCCGACCAGTCAGTGAATTCGTTTGACCTTCTCAATTCATTCCATTGAGTTCAGAGTCCATCACTAAGTTCTGCCATCCGTCCGGTCACTGGATGGGCAGAACTCCTGACGACTTTTCGCGTCCGCATGGATGGACAAACTTTACGATGTGCTATACGCAGGAGGTGGTGGCAATCATGCAGCACATGAACAATGGCACACTTATGGTCAGTACTGCTACTGCTCGATCTCATTGGTTCTCATCATTGATCATTTTTTCTTCAGATGGCCCAGGAAGTGGCGAAGAATGCGCGGAAAATGGAGTTTGTCGGGCTCGGCCTTTCCCTGGTCTCCCTGCTCATCTCCGTCGCAATTTTTTCCTGTTTTCGGTTGGTGTCATATATGGGCAACGGGGAGAGTCAGCTCGGATTTGCACGGACCGACCCTACTAATTTCTCATTTTTATTGCATTTTTACTGACAAATTTTTCGATTTTACTATGTTCAAAATTTCTGTTTATTGCATTTTAAATGAGAATTTTTCGGCTTGCGAGCGCGGCAGGGGTGGGTCAGACACCCCCTTTGCCCTTGTATGGTTAGTGTCCTATTGATATGTCAGTAAGAGCCACAAAGTATTATCATTTGCCTCAAACACTCACTCACTGTCAGACGGCTCCGCGTGTTCCGCAACATTCTACACCTCCATCTGATGGTTGCCATCCTTGCGGTTGTGCTGATACGCTTGATTCTCTACATTGATCTGATCTTTACTGATCGGATGGGAAATCAACAACTGGTCAACCCGCAAGGCAAGACCATCAACACAATGGTAAGGGTGTTTATCCGTCCAGCAGAAGCAGCACCTTTCTTTGACTTTGCAGGTGTTTGTGTGCGAATTTATGTTTTTTCTTCTGGAGTACTTCAAGTCCGTCTCCTTCTGGTGGATGTTCTTCGAAGGACTTTATCTTCACAATCAACTGGTGTTCGCCGTGTTCAACACCACTCCTCGATTATGGCCTTATTTGCTTACTGGATATGGTAATTGTTGCTGTGGATAACAACTTACTTTTTCTCACATATCAAAAAATCATTAATTTCATTTGCCTTTTCGTTTCTTAGGTGTTCCACTGGTACACACACTTGGTTGGCTCCTTGTCCTGTTATGGAAGAAAAACGGAGAATTGGAACGCTGTCTGGGCTCCTACTATCTGAAAACGGAGTTCTGGATCCTGGACGGCCCTCGGATGGTCCAGCTCGTGGTCAGTGCTGGATTTAGTTGAAAATTGTGGTTCATTCTCCACTTGCTTCAGCTAAACACTTTCTTCATCTTCAACGTCATCCGAGTGCTGTGGCTTAAGGTCAGCGATGCGCATTCCAGCGCCGGCGAGGTTGAACGCATGAAGAAGTCGGTGAAAGCAGCACTGATGCTGATCCCGCTGTTGGGCATTCCCGACATCATGCAGACCATACCGCTCTCACCCACTCAGGACAACATTACGGTAGTCAGCTATCATTGCCGTCCATATTCATATGGTTCATTCAGTTCTTTGCCATATGGACCTATTGTGCCTCGTTCACCTACATGTTCCAGGGGCTCATGATCGGTGAGTTTCTCTTTGCAATCCTCAGATTAAGCTGATGAGATTCAGCAATCATCTACTGTTTCACTAATCGGGAGGTTCAATCGGTGCTGCACACCTGCTACACCCGGCACAGGCTGTCCCATTCGCGAGCGTTGGACCAGCACCGCTGTTCACGCTACACCCAAATCGCCTCTCCATACAGCCAAATCCGCAACAACAGCAGCTCGCTTGGTGCCAACGGCGTCGGAATGGTCGGCGATGGGAGCAAAGAAACCATTGCGTTGAACGGAGGCGGCGGAGGCATTGGCGAGTGTCTTTTGCTGCCGCCAACCAATGGCATCAACGGCTTAGGCCATGTGACGCGTCGTCAAATGAGCGAGCCCGGCACAGAGTTCGGAACGGACAGAACCGCCGTCAGCACCAATGGGCATTGCATGTCAGGGCATCAAGGCGCTGGTGCTGGTGGAAGGGCTGTGTCATCGCTTGACCACAGACAACAGCAGCCGGAGGAGGAGCTCCACTTCATTGACCAGTTCTCCAGTCCTGCGATGGTCAGGAGGACAATGCATGAACCGGATTGATGAGCTCTGCTGACGAACGAAATGTTGACGCACACGGGTCTCATATCATACCCCTCCCGAATTCTAGTCTCTAACAAGCTGATCTGGTTAATCAGTGATATATCCCACGGTCAGTTCAATTTTGAGCGGTTCACATGCCCACGGCTCACTCACATGCTATTTCACATCAGCGTTGTACCAATACCCTCCTCCCTCACACATCTCATTTCTACGCATAAATCCAGACTATCTCGGGAGTCGTAGTTTCCTTAAGGAGTTCTTTTCTGGACAGCTTACTTGGTCTTTGGCCGATATTCTCAGGACTGACTATTATTTTTTGGCACGCTTCACCGGCACTGTTGTTGTTGGGCAGCTTTTGGCACGCATTCCGATTCCGTCGTTGGCCAATATTTGGCCTACACGCCCATAAGACCCTCCAGCCACCATTAAATTGACTTCGACAGCGAATGTTTGTGTGCTCTGCTCGCCCGTCTGTCCGTCCATTCGTCGCCAATATGTGCGTCCGTCCGTTCATATGATGTTCTCAATTATTTGGCGGATTAATACTTTCATCGGCAGTGATGTTCCGCCAACACACAACTACAATTTAGTTCATCCACATGGCTTCTCATGATTCGATCCTCAAAGCTGAATGGATGAGTGCGATAGCTAGCGCGGGTAGAGAGAGGCTTCTTGTCCACCCATCTCATTCGCATGGCAACCGAGAAGCCAAACTCCACGCCAGTTCCCTATAATCTTGCTGTCTCGAAGGGAGCTGACGTTCCTTTGAATTAAACCCTTATTTCCCTGCCAATCCTTTTAATTTCCTCAATCCACTAAAGTCATCATGCTGGTTGAGGTCATGTGCAAGAAGATGCAGACAGAACTCATTCGCTGACTGAGGGCACATTTTTGTTTCCACACAGCAAAGCAACAGGGGAAGGACTTCACAATGACAGAAATGATCCCGGAGATTGTGTGTTCCCTGCAACAGTCCCAGCAACAGCACTACTCTGTCCCATCATCACCAACCAGTCCCATTTTTGGTTCATCCGATGAAGAGGAGCCGGAGGAGTTCGGCGGAGGTGGGCGACCGTTGCACTCACCTCCATGTCCGCCAATCATCCAACAGCAGGGTCCCCACCATGTCAACCTTCAGGACAAGTCGGGAAAGGTAATAATACTGCACTCCCACGTGCTAGTAAATGCAAACAAGTTCAGTCCTTGCTGATCCACAGCTGTTCCCGGGGCCTAAAGGCCACCGTGGAGGAGCTAAGTCTGGACCAAAACATCGATGTGAATTTGGAAGATGTCGAGGGCAACACCGCGCTGATACATTCCGCGCAAGCAGGACATGCACAGATTGTGGAGCTACTGATCGAACGATTCGCGACAATTGAGATTGACCATGTTGGTCAATTCCGGTACATTTTTAATAATGGTAAACAGCGTGTTTTGAAGGTGAACAAGCTGGGCCAGACCGCGTTGATCAAGGCCGCGATCCAGGGTCGAGCGAATTGTGCGCGGATATTGCTGAAAGCCGGCGCGGATCCATATCGGCGGGACAACGGACGACAATTGAACGCATTGGAATGGGCCGAGTTTGTGGGACGAACTGAATGCGCAAAAGTGATCGCGCAGTTCATGGAGCCGAAGCATCGGAGAGGCAAACGCTCGCTTCAGGTGAAAGCACAGGACAACTTCAAACAAGTCAGCGGCGAGGTTGTCCACCGATTGTAAAGACGTTGGACACCGCTTTAGGTCGCCTGCCTCGCCGCAATTCCATTGATAGGCGGTGAAGTGTGCGAAGTACCTGCACTTGCGCGCCCGCGTGTACGCTCTGCGCCACCAACTCCGTCGGTGAAAATCAAAATTACGCCGCCGTCCTCGCCCTTCTGGAATACCCAACAGCACCAACACGAGGGTGTCCACCTTCAGTTCCCCTTCCGGACGAGTAACCACCACCACCAGCGTGGGATCGTCTCTTCCTCAATGAGTAGGCCCCTGCAGCAAAAATATGGGCACCATCATCACCACCAACGACCCAAAAGTTCAGCAACCTGATGGAAAAGGAGAACTGATGGATGTGGCGATTATGATGATGAAATGAGCGTCGATGAGCGGGCCCGGCAAAACCTTTTGGTTCAGGGCATTCCCGTGATCAAAAAATTGCAAGTGTGTTTGTCCATTTCATTTGCCTATTTTTTCTATAAAATATACTCACAGAAGTGAAATGTGAATTGCCCGAGAAAAATTAGAATCTGCGTTACTATTCTAATGTCACATGATAGTTCAAGATCTCCAAAATTTAGTGATTTACGGAAATCGTATGAGCAATTTTTTCCAAGTGTTTTCATGATCATGATTCATCCTTTAGCAATTACAGAAAATAAATAAATGAAAAATGGCAAAAAATGGTATTAATTGTAAAGTATACAATCAGCTGTTGACAGCTGAGAATTTCTTCTCCTCGTCCTTGATCTTTAACTTTTCCTGTTCCGTCAGCACTTTGCGCTCGTCTCTCATCGCTACCCGATGGAACTCCTTTGAGCCACAACCCTTCAAAAAATAATTAAATCCATATAAAACACACAAATGCCATCTGATTGCTTACCAGACAAGCTTTGGTTGGCATCCGATCGTAACAAAATGTCCGTTGCTTGCACATTTTACATTTGAAAAAGCGCTTATCTGCTTGATGCCTTCTCACTTCATGGCCAAGAGACTTGCAATGAGAACTCTGGTGTTGGCTGGTGTATGCACACTAAACCATAAAAGAAATTTTTTTTAGAAAATACGATCTTCAATGCAAAAAATTAATATTTAAAAGACCTTTGAACAGGTGACCACTTTGCAATTTTTGAGTTCCATCAGTGAAGTTGAATTTGTCTCTATTTGCTCTTCTATTGCACGTCGATCAAAATAAGCATTCTGACGATGCAACTCTTCCTGACCATATAAAACATTTGGTTAAGTCAATTTAGTTTACTATGCCAAATTTCCGATAATGCTAAATAAAAATAAAGGTGTGCTGGAAATAGTCGAAATTAGTTTTTGTGTGTGTGTTTTTTTTTAGATAGGCTTCAAAGGTCTTCTACTCATGTAGACAACAAATTTTAAACAAAAATTGAACAGCAAAATTGAGATACTTTTTTTTCTGAACAAAATCAAAGATAGAGAAGAGGTGTTCTCTGCATATATCTCTGCGTATGTTCTCTTCACTTCGAATTGTTTTGTAGATCACCCCTTTTTTTGAAGCATAGTTGGACAAGGGGGGGTCAAAATCGTAAATAGTACGGATTTTTTGGGCTAAATAGTATACCTGTCTCTTA
>JAEHOM010000437.1:0-12042 GCA_016433075.1 Hoplolaimus columbus | reverse complement strand
GTCCTTCGTCTTCCCATCATCGCCATCCTCGCACAGAAAAGCGGCCGCAAGGCTCAACAGCGCTCGTCCAATCTCGATGTTCGTTTTCGCGGCCTACAAAAACTCAATATGCCAATGAAATATGCCAATATTCAAGTTAGACATGTTATAAGTTATAACATGTCAAAAGAATTAGATATAGGCCACCGATTTTAAATCCCGGACTCTCAAGCACAGTTTAGATGCCTATGAGGCCGGGGCTGGATCAGAGATTGGGTCCAGACACACTTTTTGGCCAATTTTGGATTTTCTTAATTTCGAATTTTCTGCATTTTTAGTGCCGAAGACCAGAATCCAGACAGTGGTCAATTCAGGATTTTCTGGATTAATAAAGTGACCCTTATGTTCCACAAGTTTTCATTGAAAACCTATGAAATATGCAAATAAAAGGCCCTCTTCACCCCTTAGTTATTAAGAACTTAAGGTTGCGAAGTCATCTGCAATAAAGTCCGGTTCAGCCTTGTCTAAATCCTGATACGGCTCAGTGTAAAATGTACCTTGCTCTTGTCCGATGGTCTGAGATAGTCCAGCACCTTCTGCAGTTCCGCCTCCTTTTGCGTCAGTCCGTTGGCGTACATCACGCGCTTGTAATGGTAGTTCACAACGTCGCCGAACGGCACTGCGCTGCGCAGATGCGCAACCGCCATCAGACCGTGCACAATGTACTGCACAACATCCGGAAGGTAGTAGAGCAGGACCTGTGGGGGACAACAGAAGGGTGGGTACAAGCCTAGGTTACAGGGAAGGTACAAGCCTAAAGTTACAGGAAAGGTACAAGTACAAGGTACGAGTCTAGATTACAGGGAAGGTATGAGCCCACAGGTTACAGAGAAGGTGCAAGCACTGGTTACAGGGAAGGTACAATCCTAGGTTATAGGGAGGGTAGAAGCCTAGGTTAGAGGGGAGGTGTTTTTGGGGGTTTTCTAAAAATGAGACACCTGATCCACATTGTACAGGCCGTGTTCTTGGTCAGCGCCACTGAAACTGACGAGTTGCCCGTCATGGATGGCTGCAAAGGATTCGGTGCCTGCGTGATCGTATACGGGGTTTGTAAGCTAAACCAGCAATTTATTTGTTGCATATACATATATTATACATATATATTATACGATATATTGCGTATGTTATATATTTTTAAATATATTTTTTAGATATCGACACTGACCCGGGCGTGGTTCTTATAGACAATGTCAACCATTCCCGCCATGTATTTGTCACAGTGCTCAAACAGTGTCTTACTGTAATAATACAGCCATAGTGATAATACCATTAGAATATGAATATTATATATATTTTATATGTGTTATTGAGATAATTTGTGTTTTTGCCTGTTTCGCCTGTCAATTCTCTCAATTTGGGCTTTAGCAAGCTTGGTATGCTCATGCATACAGCTCGACGAGAGTTTTTCAAGGTTTCCGCCGTTCTCGAGCAGTCCAAAGGCAATCGGAGCGTCGGGATCTGTCGTTTTGTCGTTGTACTTCTTGCACAGATGCACAGCCATCAGGTGGAACAGGGCACGCGCACTTCCCGCCTGACAATGGCGACAAAATGTTAGACATGCCAAGAAACTCGGGTCCGACACCATTTTGCCCAAGGTTTCAGGGGTTCGTAAATGTAAGCACATATATCAGGAAATCTAATCATTGGAGATGTTCGAGACCGAAAATTTCCCGAAACTCGAGACTTGCCCATGGCAGTTGTGATCGAGACTCTCGACTATCTCTGTTACCATATTTTTGCGGTCGGCAAATTTCCTGATGCCGCGTACGATTGCATTCTGGCTTTGTTGCATGTTTTGTGCAATTCTGCTGAATGGCCAATGTTTTTGCAAGTCTCGTTCAAGTGGATAAAGACCTAAATTGTCAAATTACAGTATTTTGCCATTTTTGTTACAGTAAGGATTACCGTAGTCCATTGGGCCAGGCGTTTCCACAGCAAAGTCCGCATTGCCATCGCAGTCCGTGATCATCAGGATACGCTTGGCCAAAAAGCTGACAACTTTCGGGTAGCGCCATAAAAAGTTGCCCGCATCTTTTGAGTCCTGGGGGAAATATGCTTTGAATACCGTACTTTCACACTGTACTACTACTGTATGTATGTATCTCTTACAATGTACAGTTTTGAGTCCCACTCAATTTTGGTCCAGGTCTGGTCCTCCTTGAACAGTTCAAAGGTTGCGACCTGTTCCGGCGTGTACCTCTGCCGCTCCTCCCTGATTTGTGCCTTCACCTTGCGCTTCTCCTCCCTCTCCTTCCTCTCCTGTCTCTCCTCCTTGGTCTCATCCTCCTTTTTCCCTCCCTCATCCTCCTCATCATCCGAACTATCTTCCTCCTCCTCTTCCTCCTGCTTCTCGTCCTCGTCCTCGAGGACCATGAAGTCGTAGTCCACCTTCAGCTCATTCTTGAATCCCAGTTGGAATGGACCTTAAAAATCGGTAAAAATTACTGATTGGTTACCGTAATCTCCAGAGAGTGTTACCGTACCTTCATATTTGTCGCCCAACTCTGTCGATGGCGTCCATTCAAAGTTGAAGCGCCATTGTGTCTCTTCCCTCTCCTTTTTGCCTTTGTAGCGCCATTCTTCCCATTTGGGGACGCCGTCCAGTGCCTCCAGTTTGGCCTTGTAATTGGCCACAAATTCGACCAGCACATGCTCCGAGTGTTGGGGATTCTTCACTTTCTCAATGTACGCCTTGAACTCGTCGACGTGTAGTTTGGTCTCAAGCAGCTGAACCAGGTGTCCGAACAGGGAGGCATCGGCCTGACAAATATTATTTAATGTGGTTATTGTTTTTTTTACTAAACATAGGTATAAATTTACATAACCACGGTACAAATTTTTCGGTACACCAAATTATTGGTTTTCAGTTATGGAGCAGAAAACCCAAATGTCTTACCAAAAATGACATGTTTGACATGTCATAGACATATGTTAAGCAATATTTTTCGACTTCCTTCTTTAGATTAAAATGTCTATTACATGTCAAACATGTCATGCTTGGTAAGTTTTCTGCCTAATAAAAGTACATTTTTTTTACGAAACACCCAACCGGCGATGGTTTGTCGCCGAACAGGAACAGCACACTGTTGGATTTGTACGCCTTTTTGGTGGCTTTCAGTTGGTCCGCCGCCATTTTCAACGCCTTTTCCAGCAAGCCCGGGAAGGTGAATTTTTTGCGAATTTCCTTCGCTTTTTTGTCGCCATTGTCGGGCAGAAGGTATTTATACCGAACGGAGAGCTCGTCCATGACGTCATCCTTGAACTTGTCCTTGGCCACAAACTCTTTGAAATGCTCCACGTGGAACTTGTCATCCTGAAAAGTCAATTCAGCTTTTCCTAACCTGAAACTTTTCCCAACACTCCTTTCAGAACCTCAGCATGTTTGTTTTAGACATTTTTCAAGACAAATTTCATGGGTATCTTAACAATGACCAATAATGCCAACCTCAGAGTTGTAGGTGCGCAGCTTCTGGCTTTTGATCTCATTGAACAGCTGAGTGAGTTCAAAACGATTATTTTAGGAAATTTTTCCCTTTTTTTTTGAAAACCTTTCGTTTGTAGCGCCGGAACATTTCGAAGAACGCCTTCGGCACATTGTTCTCGCGCATGTCCTTGACCAGCTGCTCTTCCTCGCTCAGAATTTCGAACCCGGGACTGAACATCAGACAGTATTTTCCGAGGGTTCAGGGCCACCACTCCCCCCCCCCACTCACTTGTACACTTTCTTCGTGGCGAAGTAGTCCTCCCACCATCGGGGCGACCTCAGACGCACTTTGTCATCGAACCATTTGAGGTAGAAGCGCGGAAGGGTCGGGATCAGCTGCTGCTGCAAGCCATGGTCTTGACCCAAAAAGCCCATGTCGGGCTTGGGCGGAATTGTGACATGCAGCCAGTGCTCCTGGTGCTCGATGCGCAGACTCGCGTCCCGGTCATACATCAGGCAACTGTGCAAATGCGTAAATTGAGTCCGGGACTGGATGGATTTTCGGGATTCAGATCCAGAAGTTTTAGGTTAATTAGTGACTTCCAGGATTCTTTATTTCTGACAGTCCATATCAAGAATACAGACCAAGTCAAAACCGGACAAAAATTTCTCAAAATCCTTAGATTTAAAAAAAAATAAAATTTTTATGGAAAATGGATCTGATTTTTCAAATTTGATTTGAACTGGATTATACCGAGCCACAATTTCATCGAACTCGCGCCGGATTCGGCGTTCCATCTTCATTTGCTGAACATAAAAAAATAATTTAAAAATTATTATTTGTTTTATTCAAGAAATTAACCAACCTCTCCCTTCAGGTCCATGACCAGATCTTGACTTTCTCTGGCCATGTTCGTCTTCTCCAGCTCCTGGATGATCAGGTCCACGTTGCCGCCAATGGTGCGGCCATTCAGCTCCACAAATGGGATTCGGGTGCCGAACAGATCGGCCAACAAGAAGCCATGGGTTATTCTCTGCAAAATGGAGAACATTGGGACTTATTTCGCGATTCAGAGACCATTTTTTGATTTCAATATCACTTTTACCATTTAAACATATTTTATAATTTTTCGATATTTTTACAAATATTTTTTGTCGAATAAAGAATCTGCATACGTAAAATTTCAACTTGCGCAGCATCAACCAGGTCTCCAACTTCAGTGCTGCCGGCGAATAGCTAGGCGCGCCGCTGGTTCGCGGGTACGTGATTAGGTAGATGACATCCGGTTCCCAGTTCGGCACAACTTTGTCTAAAATTCAATTTTACCAAAAAATCGGGGTAGACATATTCTTTAAGGTACTTTGGAGTTTTTCGTGCCAAAAGACGCTTTTCATTTTTGTTTTTTCGTAAATTTTACGCTTATGGCCAGAAGGGCTTTTACTTGTGGCCAAAAGAGGCCTTTACTTATGGCCAGAAGGGGATTTTACTTGTTGCCAGAAGGGGCAGAAATTTGCGGTGCATGTTCTCCTTGATTCTGCGCACTTCGGCCACCATGTTCCGGATGAAGGGCAGTTTGGCGAACCAGGCCATTGTGTTGACGAGCGCACCGCCCGCCACTTTCAGGAACTTGCCGCCCACCGTCATGACGTCCACCACCAATTTGCCGAACTTGTTCATGCCGCGGGCAAAGAAGTTGGAGTAGTACACGCGGTACAGCTCCTCCTCCGTGATCTCCGGCATCTTCGGCAGCGCAACAGCTTTTTTGGCTTTGCCGCCACCGTTTTCGTACTCGTCCAGCGCTTGCAGGTGCATGATCGCTTTTTGCATGATTAATCCGACCATTCGCTTGTTCTTCTTGGCGTCCCAACCGCCCTGAGAAATGCGTTTTTTAAATAGGAATGTGGCCAAGACAATTTAATGCCAATTTGACCAAATTTGGCATTTTATAGTAAATGCTCTATGGACTACCTTTGTGGACATGATCTTGTCGACGCCCATGGACAGAATTTCGGTGGGTGCGTTGAAGATGATCAGGATGATCTTGACCACGTTGGCCGCGATCAGTCCGAACTCCTGGAGCACGTAGAATGGGCCAAAGCCGGCGACCAGCGAGAGCACAATGCCAGTGGCCAACGAGTTCCGTGCCATTCCGGTCTGGTGAGCGTTTGAAAATATTTTAATTTCCGTCTTGGGACTTATTATTATTACCGTCTTGGACAGGTCCAGCACCCGGTCCACCTTCTTCTTCACGTACCATTCCAACGCTTCATGCCGTTCGCGTTTTGCCCACTGTTCTTCAGTCTGTTCAAAATAAACATTAAGCACCGATAAAATCGAATTTAATTGCTAAGAATAATTTGTTAAATATACTTTAATTACTATTTCCATGACTTAATTATTTTTTTGTCATAATTTTTTCATTTTCGGAACGTTTCTCCTTCCCCATGCGCACCATCTTTGTGCGTTCCTTCTGTTCCGCTCGATGTTTGCGCACTGCCTTCACGGCCCCGACCGGATTCCACCACCTCCGGCGCTTCTGCGTCTCCTCCCTCCGCATGGCCTCCACCAGCTGGTCCATGTCCGGCTTCGGGAAGAAGCGTGCTTTGATCTTCTTCAGCACATGCTCGCCCGTCTGTTCCTCCGCTTCGTGGATCTCAGACGGTACCATTGCAGCTGAGGTCGAAGTGGCCACCTGCACAAAATTTATGTAAAAACCGAAATTTTTTGACCGAAATTGTTTTACCATGTTTGTCATCACCAACAATGGCAAAAATCCAACTCCGACAGCGTATTCCATCGCATTGTTGGCTATGGAGCCGAAGGAGGCCACCGTACCACACAAGCATGCCTCGCGGAAGTTGCTCAACAGCACTGCCTTCTTCGGAATCAACGGAGCACCACGAGACCTACAAAATGGAGTTCAGGATTCAGGACAATGGTCCCAAATTCCCAGAACAAATACCAGAGGCCCCACAGGTCCCAAAATGATTCAGGATTCAGGACAAAGATTAAAAATTCTTAGGACAAATCGCCGAAGTCCCATAATTTCAGGGGATATCCCAGAGGTCACAAAAAATGCATACATGGCAATGGCACGCTTGATCACAAGCGAGTCGAATGTTTCGGCAAACAGCGGAGTGATAGAGTACAGTGCAATTGCGACCGGAATGGCGAACGGGCCAAGGAAGGGGGAGATGGCCGCTGAAAAGGCATTAGGTAATTAGAGCATTTTTGGCCAAAAGCCGATCAGATCCATTACTGATCACAATTGGCCAAAGGACAGCGTCGAAGAGCAGCGCAATGAAGCCACTGCCAAGGATGCTGAGCGCCATCTGCATCCCAAGCCCGTGCAAATCCTTGGAACTGATCACGTTGTTGACGATCTAAACGGGATCATCTCACTGATCAGATGGGACAGTTTTTCTGGATGCGCACCTGGGCACCAAGACGGCCTCGGAGATCGTGACCAGTCGGGTCCTTCACCTTGGTCACATCCGGGTACAATGCCTCGTGCACAAGTGGGGCCAACTTCTTGCATGTCTCCATCTAAACATTTTTTGTTTGATTTTGAATTGTCTGATCAGCCTGATCAATAAGTGATATGTGTCCCAAACTTGCCTCCTTAGCGACCGCCGAAAGTACCGGGCCCAGCTTCTTCAGTGCCTTCAGCACTTGCTTCACCTCCTTGTCATGCGCCTTCTTCAGCTTCTCCTTTTTGTGCTTGTCCTGCTCTTCCCTGTACTGTTTCCTGTACCCCTTGTAGAATTTGTCCATGTGTTCGCCCAGTTCCTTCTGCAACGTGCCCATCTTGGTGGCGTCCTTGCTGCTCTCTAACTTTTTTCTTTCATTTTCATCCTTAAACAAATGCGCAAAAAATACTGTATGTAAAGTACTGTACTGTTCTTAAAAGTTAAGATTTTTGACACGAAAATAAAAAGTGTACCCGAAGGGACCAGACCATCGCGGAGAAGGCTTTTTCTTTCGTGTCCGGGTTGTGCTTTTGCACAATCGGCAGAAGACCGTCCAGCAACTTCGCCTGTTCCGGACTCAGCCTCCGGTACGCGTCACGTCCGGGCTTGGAGCTGATCTCGTAGCGGACTTTTTGGGCAAGAAAATCGAACGGGTGCAGCTTCTGGTTCCTCAGATCATCCATGTGCTTTTTGTCCTTCGCTTCCTTTAACAAATTTTTGCATTTGGGGCAACAAAATTGCTGATAAGTCCCGGTTCAGTAAGCCAAAAGCATGTGGTAAAAACAGTTAATTAAACAAAAAATTCCATTTAATTGATCCCAATTAGCGATTGATCAGCAAACTCCGTTATTCTTCGAAACTGACTTTGTTTTATTTTAAGTTTAGGGTTTTAGGCTTAGACATGGTTCGAAACGGACCTTTTGTTCATCATCGGAGAGCTGTGAATCAGAGTCACTGGACCATTGGTCAAGGAACTCAATCGCATTGCGAGCCTTCTTCGCAATTTCTGACTTTTGACCCTCATTCAGCAAGGACAGACGCTCCTCGCCCACTCGATCGGCGATTTCCAATGTCGACGCATTTTTCGGCGCTAATTTTTATTTTAATTTAACAATTTTTCACTATTTTTTTTCAATTTTTTTCCAAGTTTCAGTTCAAGTTACTAGAAACATGACAGAAAATGTGTGAATTTTTCCTTAAATTTGGCACCAACCCCTCTTCGACCACAGCTCCTTAAGCTTCTTCGTGACCCATTTGGCAGCGCCCTTCGCCGAGTCAATGATCGAATAGTAAATGCCCTTCATCCTGGCCTTAAATTTGTTCCAACCGCCCATGCGCTTCTGCTTCTCCTTTGCCTCCGGCAAATGGCTCCAATCCAGCGCCGCCTTCTCCCCGAACCCGTCCTTGCCCTTCTGAATCGCCTGCATCACCGCGTAGGTGGTGATCTGAACCCGAGAAAGAAGTGATCTGACTCGTAAGAGAAGTGATCTGAACTCAAGAAAAAGAAGTGATCTGAACTCAAGAAAAAGAAGTGATCAAAACCCAAGAAAAGTGATATAAACCCGAGAAAAAGAAGTGAGCTGAACTTCTTAAAAGAAGTGATCAGAACTCGTGAGAGGTGTTGAACTCAAGAAAAATAAGTGATCCGGACTTCTTGAAAGAACTGATCTGAGACCGAGAAAGAGAAGTATCAAAACCAATGAGCCCATTTGCCAAAAATTCGACTTTGGTCATGGACAAAATGTTTCGCATTTTTATTTGATGCTTTCATGGATGTTCCTCACCTCATCCGCGTTTTCCTCATCATCGTCGTCATCCTCGTCCTCAATGTAGTCCTCCTCATCATTGGATTTGTAGAAGAATGCCGGCCTCTGCTCCTCCTCATCTTCGCCTCCACCAGCTTCATCTCCATCCTCGTCCTCCTCCTCCTCCTTGTCCGCCACGCCCTGTTCAAACAGGAACGCATTGCTCAACACGTTGCTCGCGTGCGAGAAGGTCAGTGTGCAGCCCTCCTCCGGCACATTCTGCCTGCATTCCGATGGATTTTACCTGGATTCACTCGAGACCAGTGTTTTGCTTTTGATGATTCGGATTTTTCAAAAATGATCTGATCATGATCTGATCTGAACCCTGGATCAGATCAGATCAGGACCAGATGATTTTGAGATGGATCAGCCAAACACTGCTCGAGACTCAAGAATGTGCCTACTTGAACTCCTCAAGCTCCCGAAGCTTCTCCCCGTAGCCCTCCTTGGCCAGACGGGCCAGCTTCTTCTGCGTGTACAGCATGATCGTGTCCGTGTGCTCCTCCGTCGACGTGAACCACTTGTCCGCGCCGTACTTGCCCATGAACTTCTCGTGCTCCCGCATGAATGCGCTTTTGGACTTCCACAGCACAGTCATTTTGTCCTTTGCGCTTTCTTTTGACGCCTTCTTCACAACACCGTCGAAGGAGGGCGGCTTCTTGTACTGGGTCTTCTCCGCCAGCTTGGAGATGTACACCTGTGTGAGCATGTTACCGTACTGCTTACTACCGTAGATGTCTATTTACCTGTTTACGGTGGTAGTTGGCCATAATAGTGTCCAACGATCCGGTGATGAAGCTCCATTGCTGTGAAGTTAGGGGCTGGGCCGCCCTCTTCTCCAGAGCTTCCTTCAACTTTGGGTTCTCATTCAACAGCTTGTCCTTGGTCTTGCCCCACATGGCAGCCCCAGGCGTAGAGGCGCCTTTCCTGCTTCCATCCGCCGATGTGGACTTTGATGGACGACGAGAGCCACCTTCTGTATTGGATTCTCATTCACAAAGATACAAAACGCCAAAAAATGGGATAACATGTAAAATAAGGACATATAACTCAATAGTACAGCATTTGAATCCAATTTGGGACAGCTAGTTCCTGATACAGAGGTTTTTTTTGCTTTTGTAGGGTGAATAACAACTAAATTCGGAATTTGCCAAGACTGGCCTTATAGTAGTCTTTCTCATTTAATACCTTTTTTTGGAATTATTTTAATTAACACACAACGCGTAACCTTGTGGTTCTGAGCCAGACGGAGATGCGTTCGTCAGATGGTCTTCTGGCTTCAGCGCCAGCAAAAGAAAAAGGAAGAGTACCGATTTCATCACAGTCAATTTAAATGAGCCAAATGAGCTTAGTGCCAAACAAATACCGTAAAGTATGATTGGGATGCGGAAGAGAAAATCGAGATAGCTTGTTTTTCCAATATAACAATTGTGAAAACGTTTTTGCATGTCATAAGGAAATTGGGAAGGTTGCCATTGGCATTACCTAAATGTATTGGAGGGGAGGGGGGAGGGGAGAGGCAAAGGCTAGGGCTTTTCGCTCCAAAGAGATGAATTTCTTGACCGATGTATGGCTCCAAAGGAAGGTTGACCCTTCTTTTATGGTGCTTCTGAAAAGGGGAGACTGTGTGAGTTGGGGGGAGGGGAGAGGAATGGAGGGTAACTTCAGGTCCCATGACTCTCTATCTCCCATCACATATAGAGGCTGGCGTAATACCATGGCCAAGTCCTATTCCATGCCCAACCCCATGCCCCACTCTATGCTTCATGGCCATGGGAAAAATATGCTGCTGATCAGAGGCTGATACAATTGCATGTAATTATCGATCTTTTGTGAAAAGCCATAACCCTATAATAGCTTTTACCATCATTGATCATAAGCACCACCCCCGCACCTGTTTTAAGGCCAAAAATAGAGTGGCATGGAAAATATAGAGCTGGCTAAAGCTTTCTAGAATTGTATGCTATATTGTACAATGTATATGCCCTTATTGATTGGAGCCAAGTAACCAGCAGACACATGAATTTTTCAATACGCTGATTGAATTGCACTTGATAATATTCGACAATATTTGATATATTTTGGAAACAGTGCAAGAAAATAAAAAAGGTTTACAAAGGCTCGAGATATTATTAGCTTTACTTGATGAGCCCATGCATTTTTTAGACTTTTCAAATTCTTAGTATTGAATTCATTGTTACTTTTAATAAAAACTTTGTGGCTCACCAACGCAGCAGGTGCCCGGCTTATTACACTGTTACACTACGGCTGTTACAGTTACAGTGTAACACTGTTACAGTGTTATTATGTGAAGCAGATAGAAAGTTTATGCAGAAGAGAAGTTTTTTTATTAATGTAACAAAAAATTGAGAAACGTAAAATCTATAAGTGAATTTATAATTGTGACAAATTCCGATCAATTTTAAGCTTATACAAACAGAATTAATAGAATTTGTTCATATTTGGATAGATCATCAAGTTGGTCATACCAATCATACTTTTGGTACTTGTATCAACTTCTTATCACAAATTTTTCCCCCAACTTTGTCTCTTTATAAATAAACGAAATCGTCAACTTATAAGCAAGGCTCGACTTTTCTGCACAAATAAACGGCCTCTGACATGGTTTTACTTTTTTCGGGTAATTTTTTGTAAAGATAACCAAAAAATCAACCAAATAGATGAATTTTCCTCTATTTGAGTCACTTTTTCTGAATTGTTTCTGTCCGCTAAAACTTCTCTTTCTCTCCTTCACACTTTTTGATTGATTTATTTTTATTTTGCACTGTGACACTTTTTTCTTCGCCTCGCTAAAGGCAAAAGTCATCAAAAGCATCACCGAATGGTTGGTTCGCATTCGTACCAGCCGACTAGCCAGTCTCCCAAAAGTGTCCCACTCACTCTTCCTTTTCTGCTTCTCTTCTTAACACTCTGCTATTAAGGCACCGGGTGTGGGGAGGGGAGGGGTTTGGAAAGCCTAAACAGTCAGTAGTCATTCAGTCATCTCCTCACACTCCCCGCCATTACTCAAATGGGTACACAATACACACAACATTCAGTCATTCATTCGCTTATCGACGCTGCGGAAGAGAGGGAGGGACGGACCTTCGTCGCTTGCGATTCTTTCATTCATTTATTATACACCGCTCCCACCAACAACAGAACCATCTCAATCTGTATCTGTAGATGGAAGACAATCCTTTCACCACCACATTGCACTCATCCTTCCTTCTTCCTTCCTTCCCTTTATGCTTCCTTTTGCCTTCCATTTGCCTTCCCTCTTCCATCCCTTCGTCATCCCTT